>JAUMHQ010000089.1:2922223-2932232 GCA_032361165.1 Enteromius paludinosus | reverse complement strand
AACTTTTCCTGCCGTTATATCTGATCAGATGTTCATCATTAATCTTTTAGCTCTGGTTTAACAAATCTACATTTTCTACGCTAATTTTGTTCCTATTTGTTCTGTTTCTACAATGGGATTGTCATCCTGTGGTAACTAGGAATTCACAAGCTCCAGCCTGGATCCAGAACACTTAAGAAGAGATGATGTCAACCCCACAGAGGGTTTCAGATGATGCCAACCCCACAGAGGATTTCAGATGATGCCAACCCCACAGAGGACTTAAGATGATGCCAACCCTGAAACAACACACAGCACTACCGAACTCTGCTACTAATTTATAATGTTCCGTGTCTGTTCGATTACCTTATTAATTGATCCTTATCTCACATCTATGCCATATGTACATGTACAAACTACTACTACACATACTGTAAAACATTACTTTGGTGAAAGGTGCTTTGCAATGATATGTTTCATGAAAAGTGCTATACAAATAAATTTTAATTGAATTGAATTGAACTTGCTATGTCAGTGATTCTGAGCGCATATTCCCTGGACTGCCCTTCCGTGTATGACCCTGGACTGTTTATATGGTATTTGATTCTTGCTGCCTGCCCATTGAACATTTGCCTGTACTGTGACTGATCTTTTGGATTACCTGAAGCATATCTGTTTGTTACTGTTTTTGACCACTGCCTGCCTGACAACTCTATTAAAGCCTTGTAAATGGATCGACCGTTTCTGAGGATTTATTTTTGCTGAGTGTGGCATCAGAAGTTTCCCGCCAGGCTTCTATGCTCGCTGCGCATCACCAGCAGCGTGATAATCTAACCGCAATGTCACAGGACCTTGTATGGTCGGTACAGAGCTTAACCACGGCCATGTCACAACTGAGTGCACAGCTTACTCCTCCAACGGCCATGGCAGCCGCTGCACCGCCTCCTCCACCCGCAGTGCCCACAGTTCAAAGCAACCCAGTTCGCCTTGCATTGCCTGAGAAATACGATGGCTCCCCGGGTATGTGTAAAGGTTTTTTGCTCCAATGTGCCATTTATATCAATCGTCAGCCACAAGGCTTTGATACTGAGGACAACAAAGTTTCCTTCATACGCTCTTTGCTCACTGAAAAGGCATTGAAATGGGCTACTGCCCTTTGGGAGATGTCATTCCTCTCTTATCAGCGCTTCTTGAGGAAATTTAAGAAGGTATTCGACCATGATGAGGATGCAAGAGAGGCTGAGGAGGAATTAATTAACTTAAAACAGGGTTCCTCAACTGCAGCAGATTATGCTCTACAATTCCGCACCCTAGCGGCTGAGGCAGGCTGGGAGGGAAAGCCTCTTAAAGGGATGTTTCGTTGCGGCCTCAGGATGGATCTACAGTCAGAGCTGGCATGCCGTGATGAGGATAAGTCCTTAGAGGAGTACATGGACATGACCATTAAAATTGACAAGCTTCTTCGAGGGGGCGCCGATCTACCACCATACCGTTTCATTTCCCAACACCTCCTTCGATGAGCCCATGCAGATTGGATTCACCAAACTCTCTAATGGGGAACGTGAGAGACACATTAGACACCACCTGTGTCTCTACTGTGGTCAATCTGGTCATCTGCGTGCCAACTGTCCATCTCGGCCTCCTAGCTCCACTCCTTCCCGGGTAAGCTCCTTTCCCCCTAACTCCTCACTCATGCTTGATGTGTACATTAAAGTAAAGGGACACACCATAGAGACTCAGGCTTTTAGTGATTCTGGAGCCACAAGAAACTTTATGGATCAGGACTTACTAACCTCCATTGTATTTCTCTGATTCCTTGCACACACCCCATGGCCGTGGCAGGCCTCGATGGACGACCACTAGGCATTGGGAGAAGACAACACATCACTGAGAAACTCTCCCTCATCACCAGTTCCATGCACTTGAAGATCATCCAGTTTCATATCACTCAGTCACCTCTTCACCCCATCAACTTTGGTCACCCTTGGCTCACCCTTCACGATCCCCGAATGGTCTGATTCCTGCCAAGAGCACTGCCTGAGATACCCAAGCCGTAAGCAACTTCCCTCACTGGTCATGGTGGAGGACTCCGGAACCTTACCAAGACCTTCACCAGGCCTTCAGTAAGGTCAAAACCACCCGTCTGCCTCTGCACCCTGACATGGACTGTGCTATAGACCTCTTGCCAGGGGCTTCTCCTCCCCATAGGTGGGTATACCCCTTGTCACAGCCCGAGACCCAAAGCATGCAGCGATACATCAAGGAGGAGCTTGCTAAAGGGTTCATCAGGCCTTCCACCTCAACGGCTTCGGCCGGCTTCTTCTTCGTAAAGAAAAAGGCGGGTCACTCAGGCCGTGTATCGACTACAGAGCCCTCAAGTATACAGGTCACCGACAAGTATAGATATCCCCTGCCACTCGTTCCATCGTCACTGGAACAGCTCCGCTCTGCCCGGATCTTCACAAAATTGGATATAAGATGTACTTAGAGCTGCAACGTTTTTGGGGTTCGCCAATTTCTACAGATGGTTCATCCGTGTATTCAGCCAGGTATCCGCCCTACTTACTGCACTCACTCGTGGAGGTACTAACAAATTGTTCTGGAACCCATCCTGTGAAAAGGCCTTCCAAGAACTCAAGAACAGATTGACCCCGGCCCATCCTGCGACACCCTGACCCCACACTCCAGTTCATCGTGGAGGTGGACGCTTCTAAATCAGGCATTGGAGCTTATAATGCACACTGTATATGTGTACAGTGACAATAAAGACATTCTAACATTCTATACAGTATACATACTGTATAGATATATATATAGATATTAATGTAATTTTAAGGTTCGTGTAATTTTAAATATAAATGTTGTTTGTTGTCAGAAAATAATAATATACATAAATCAGTCATTGACACGTCAATGAGCTGATTTGATATTTAGTTTAACATCTAATATCATTTTCTGAATGTACCACATTTCAATAAAACAAAAAAATTTAGCGATTTCCCAGTGAATACTTTAGTACAAAATGGATATTGGTAGCTTGCAAGAATTCTTACAAACATAGGCTCTTCCTACATGCATATTTACATTTTAATGCTAGTTTTTACCATAGGATTAGAAGAATATTTTACAGTGCATGTCAAACAAGAAGAGCGTCTCTAGTGAAAAGGTGTGATAAAAAGGGCACCTTTGTAGGAGACGAAAACAGTCACCTAGGCTATGGGTGTCAAGGTTTCTCTTTTTTCCCATCAAAGCTGCTCGTCTCAGCTCAAAAGGTGCACATCCTCCTGGGGGTGACCTTGGACAATCAGCCATGGACAGAATGTGAAAGAGCTGAAGAGAGACTGTGGGGGTGAAGCAGGGTGTTTTTAAGGGCACGTACCTTTGTGACACTCCGCCACGGTCATAGACACTAATGGCAGGCTTTTCAATAATGCAGCAGGCTAGACAATAAAATTGACAATCAAAGGCATTTATTCAACAAGCTTTCCTGAATAATTTACACCCTGTTCTGATTAGACTCGAGCCAACACATACAGAAAGAGACAAAGATGCCGAGGAAAAACAGTGAGTGAAAACAGAATAAAAATGCGAAAGGGAAAGCAAAGTGTCAGCAGGCATTCACAGCCTTTCACCCGTCTGACGCCTGAGAAAAACCAGTGGAATGAGAAAAAGAGAGAGTGAAACAGAGAGGAGAGACGGGAGGAAAATAGCCTTTGTTGTGTCACACTGTCTTTGAAAGCAGAGACTATTGTTGTGGTGGCCTTGCCAGGCCATTAGCTGATGTATTGATGAATGGATACAATGGCCGCATGTTGAAGCACACAGAAGAGAGTGGAGACCGACTTACAGAAAGGACACAGATATTCACTGATTTATGGCAGCTCTAAATCGGTCATGTCTAATGTCTTATATCACTCACTGCTCTTGTGTATTTGTACGCAGATGCAGATTCATGGAGGGTTTTATCCCAATTTAGCAAATGAAAAGAACAAAACATGCTAGGATCAGCAGTTGTGGGATATATATATCCGAGAGCATCTGATCCTTCCATGTTTTGTTCTATATATATATATATATATATATATATATACATATTAGTGCAGTCAAACTCATCGCAATTAATCACATAAAATAAATGTTTCGTTTACATAATATTTGTATGTGTGCTGTTTATTTATTATAATGTATATAAATACACATATATACAGTAGCTATTTTTTTTTAAATGTACATGTATTTACATCCATATTTAGGCCTATATTTATTATTTTATATTATAAAAATATATTTAACATAAAACATAATATATTTTTCATAAAAATACATGCATGTGTTTGTTTTTATACACACATAATAAAATATGTGGAAAAACAGTGAGTGATGCTGAAGACTGGAGTAATTATGCTGAAAATTTCTGCAAGTGTTTTATGAATATTGCTGTACTATTTAAATAATTATTTTAACTATTCACTATCATCTGGAAAAGGTTTGATTGTATTCTTATATGTAATTTCAAAAGCAACTTATTTCCTGATATGACATGATATGACATGATATGATATTATGACAACATTATGTCCCAGACCCCCAATGGTCTGATGACTAATGACTGCGAGAAGCCTCCAAATGCGGCTGCAGTAGTCTGACACTCAGAAAAAAAGCAAAACCCTAGAATATTGAATTTATGTTTTACTTTGAATGTAATATTTCACATTATTTAGACACTGCATATTGAAAAAAGTGGGGAGAAGTAAGAAAGAACAGTGTAATTTCTGACTGTTTCCGAACAGGTTTCCTAAACGCTTTGCGCTGTTTTCTATTGGTCTGAAATACAGACAGCCACACCCCCATACTCATGCCATTGGCTGAATCAGTGTTGCTATGAGACGGTCAGTTGTCAAACCAACTCTGACGCTGTTTAGGTTTTCTAAAGAAATCGGCTTAATGAATTTCATAGGAAAGTTCTTTCAGGATGTTGATGTTTTGCTTGGCTAAATCAAGCACATGAGCTCAGCTTGCACCCTCCTCTTGTTCTTCCTCTTCCTCTGTTTCCTCTCTCTCTCTTCCTTCGTAAACTCTCCTCTCTTATTCTTTTCTTCTGTTCGCTCCTCTTCCCTTAAAACTCCAATCCACATAAACTCATTACACAGTTGAATTTACTGTCAAATCTGAAGTAATTAGGAAGTAATTATTGGCATTTATATCGTTTATGTCCTATAAAAATAGATTTTAAGATCACCTCAGAGTAATTATAGAGGAGCTGGTGTAGGCTAGAGGTGAATAATCGCTGCTCTGAGCATTCAAGAAATACATTATAACACGAGTAATACCCTACTCTAAACCAAGACAGACATTGTTGCGTGTGTGTTTAGAGATATGAGTGTACTGGGAAACATAAACTCAGTTTTATATAAAGTGTAGATTTTATTGTTTACTTTATGAGAAATATTACTGTATCCCCCATGGAAATTTGAGGCGCACCATGTGCGTCAAATAAAATAACTAATGTGATGTTTCATCAGCTGTATGGCTTTTATAGTTCTTCAAATGTCTTTAGGCAGGAAGAAAATAGTCGTTTTAAATATCTAGAATGCCCTCGATTGCCATTATGCTGGTATTTTATTTTTTATTAATTTACACTAAAGCATGAAAAAAGGTTGTAATGATGGAGCAATTTAGCTGAGTATTTGAGATGTTTATGAGGAAGAGAAGCAAGCATCTGTTTGGCTGTACTGTGGAAAACAGAAGGAAACCATCTTCTAGAGGGAAAACATGTGGTTTTAACATTTGTGTGAGTGTGTGTGGGTTGAAAAGTTTTTGATTGCATTTGAATCCTGAAGTACAATCTTTCACTCTAAGAAAGTGAAAAAAAGGTCTAATGCAGTCAAACTAGTACACTGTCAAAGCTAGTTTTACTAAAACATTTATTTATTTATATTTTAAAATGTAATGAATGTAATGTAATTGTAAATGAAAACACATTTATCTCTTCCAGCCATTGGAGTTGATTCTACCAAAATTGTAAGGGTTTTATTGCATTATTAGAATATTCTTTAAATAACTGCAAGCATTTTGATGTATTGACTAACATATTAAAACATGGAAAATAACTGATTAGTATTTAACTGTTTTGTAGTGTTATTCAGTATTTCATCACAACTTATGCAACTTCCTCATTTCAAATGTTTAATTGCAAATACATTTAAATACACGTTATACAAGCTTCAACAGAAATGACTTGAAAGTGTATTTTACTTTATGATAAAGTCTTGCAGTACATTTGCAAATTTTTAAAAAGACAATATCAGTAATTTTGAAATGACATATACATAGGAGTGGGTCAAAATATTTTACATTAAATTTGTATAAATGCAGACAATTATACATTTGAATATAATTGCAACATGCAGAGAATGTCTGAAAACATTACATTCAGTTCACACTTAAATAATAATTTCCGTAAAAAGTCTGGCTTTTTCACAAAGGCAGTCTGGCTCGTAACATTGACCAATGGCGTGCTTTTGGGACTGGGTCATCTGTTTGGTCTGATCAATGGAAGTTGTAAATTTGAGAACAATTTGTAGAAAAAAGTTAATTTTATTTCCTTTTTTTTTCTCCATTAGTTCAGCAAGTCCCTAAACACGAGAGGAAACATATTGAAGTATACATTTTAAATGGAAAATGACACTGGAACCAAGACTTGAGATAAACAAAAGAAAAAAAAAACTGAGAAACGCTGGTAATCGCAGTTTGCAATAGAATTCCCAAGCAAACTCAATATTTTTTAAAGAAAGTGCATACTTTTTAAATTCTGGATTAGATATTATTTATTGTAATGTCCTCTCTCATATTGACAGCTTGCATACAATGTATTAAATGATCAAATTAAGTGGCATTTCAAATGCGCGAAGTGCTATAAGGACACGTCTACTGCCCTCTAGTGTGCAGTCACACCATTAACCCATTCATCTTATGGGTGAAAAAGCATTCCAGCCAGACTAATACAGTCATTCACCTTCCAACGAGTTGCAAAAACCAGCGCGGATTTTCAAGCTGACACAGTCCTGATGTCTCTGACATATTTCTGGCTTAAAGAAAGCCTTTCATTCATCTTCGATTGGGGAGGGGGGCAAGAGATATTCTTTGTCTGCTCACACAAAAGGCACAACAAAGCAGCCAGACATTCTATCCTCCTGCCTCTGAGATACGCAGGCAGAGCGGAACAGGAGCGCTTTTGTTACTGTATTAATGAGAGCTCCTGTTTCCAAAAACCTGCACCCTCTGCCCCGACAGCAGACCCCGCCACACCGGGGGGCTCGAGGTGAGCCGAGGTGTCTGCCCGGACTCTTCTTGAACATTTTGTATTCTGACAAAGCTGCACTGCACTTAAGAACAGCATATTTTGCAAATACAACAGGGTGTAAAAGTTATTGGGGTTCCTGTAATGATGTAAACGCTGCTGACCACTTGGTCAAAGAGCAGCACAAACACAAAAACACACACTTCTTCTCGCCTGAGGATGATGTTATTACACACGATCACCAGATGGGGGCAGCAGACGAAAGCACTGAATACGGCGTTTCTGTTCTTTTTCTCTCTACTGTGTTCTTTTTCAGTTCTGCCACGACACAGTGCACTTTCCACATGGATAGAAACTGAAACGTTTTTTCAGAAAAGGACACGAAGTCACTAACAATGCTCTTAGCATAATTGGTGCCACACTTTCAAGCCTCTTTCACCCATGTGCATCACAATTTTAAGAAATGCTCATTTAATTAAAAGTTTTTTGTTTTTTTGTACATAATACATGCATGTGTATCTGTGTATATCTATTATGTATGTATAAATAAACACACATTTATATATTCAATAACAATATTTTGTTATAAATTATATTTATAAATTAAACTATTTTAATGCACATATCCATGTAAATATGTTCAAAATATGTATTGTACATATGTGTCTTTATATATATATATATATATATATATATATATATACACACAAAATAAATACACTGTACACAAACATATAATATATGAACAAAAACTTTATTTGGATGCAATTAAATCGCAGTTGCACAGCACTGGTGGAAACATTTGAATTTTACACAAAACATTATATGTAACTAAATTTTATCATTTTGAAGATTAATTGAAAATGAAACAAACGTATTATTAAGAGCAATTAAAAATGAGCTTCTGAGTTTATTTTGACTCAAACATCTGGGTTTGATGCCAGTAACCAATTCCCAAAGACCCTCATCTCGCTCGGCATACTGTATAGTATCACATAAACAACAACAAAAAAAAACATTGCTTAGGTATTGGTTTCACCATTTGGCCTCCAGATCGTGTCTATGTTGTATCCTGTGACCATCTGCCCTGCATGGGCTGCCCTAACAAATAAAAAGTGATGACTTATGAATGCCCAGAGGGCTTGACACATGCTCGCTAAACATCCTCTGACTACAAGCCGCCTAAACAAACAGTCTGACAGCCAAATTCAATATAAATTGTCTTAACAGCATTCAGTTATTCATTTTAGCGTCATTTACAGTAAGTCACATTTTTCCGGCCAACTGAACGGAAAAGAAGAATTGTTAGTTTCCACCCAGTCTCAAAACCGCAAACAGGTTGATGTTTAATCACATGAGTCACCAGACCTGCAAATTATGTTTGACAAATATATTTAAAGGGATCCTCCGGGTTATGAGAGCATGTTGAAAGCTACACATTTTTTGCTGTCAGTCTGCTACGAGACATATATGATATATGTGGGCGTGCGTTTTGTGTTGCATATTTGGCTACAGCCTCCTATCAGCGACAACACAATGGAAAAACTGGTCCTTTTCTAGTTTATGCTGGTTTAAACTGTTCCTTTTACTGGTTTATGCTGGTTTAGGCTGGTCCTTTGCCAACACATGACCAGCATAAACCAGCAAAAGGATCACCAAAGAACCAGCTTAAACCAGCAAATTACCATCGTAAACCAGCAAAAGATCAGCTTAAACCAGCAAAGTACCAGCTTAAACCAGCAAAAGATCAGCTTAAACCAGCATTGCAAACCAGCAAATGACCATCTTCAACCAGCCAAGGACCATCTTAAACCAGCAAAGGACCAGCTTAAACCAGCCAAGGAACATCTTAAACCAGCATCCCAGCTTCAAAACATACCTAACCAGTATATAGTATGCTGTTTTTTTCAACAGTGACAGAAAACTTTAGTGGTTGCATGTTTTTAGCATGTAGCTATGAGGCTGTTAGTTTCTCAGAATACTCTCAAGTTTCTCTGATATTATGATCTGTAAACATAAGTCTTGTAAACATAAGTCAATATGGGAATCAAGTGCCAATTTAAAGGCTCATTTATGTTCGTGGGACGCGTTATGCACCGAATTTCATGATGAGCAACAGTAACAGTCATGCTTGCCTGAGCAAGCACCGCTAAGTACTAAAATTGAGGAAAAACATTAGGAAATCCTAGCTTTGTTGAGCTGAGATGACAGTCTCAACAAACAGGAGCTCACATGGCGTGACAAGCTCGCTACTAACAAATTCTGCTGCCATGGCGATTGCTTTAAACAAACCCGACTTTCAACAGGTGAAACACAAGCGAGAACGGACAGAGAAAAGAGGGGCTGTTTGTTTGTGGATTTGTGAGGATGTCGGCGATCCACTGGAAAACACTGCTGCTGCTCTAATGTACATCCACTGCTTTTATAGACTTTATATGGCTCTCATCTCCGAACAAAAGAAAAACAACATCTCCTAAAGAACACAGAGACGGATTGTTGTTATGACTGGAATGAGAACAATCATCCCTCTCCGTACTACAGTGTGAAACAAGTAAAAAAAAAAAACTAAAAAAACAAAAACTCAACTGGTTTGTTTTGAAGTGAACGTCATCTCTAAATCAGGTGTTTGAGTTGTTTATGAAGACCTTTGACCTAAAAATGGTATATGATAGCGAATTTCAATTAGATTTCAAATCTTTTTTGGGGGGGGGGGGGGGGGTTTTATGTTTT
>JAUMHQ010000089.1:2900812-2912476 GCA_032361165.1 Enteromius paludinosus | reverse complement strand
ATATGCTTATATGCTTCCTGGCCGATGACGTCACCCACCTATGACGTCCCATCTCTTCATTGGCTGATTTCACATATGATTCAGAGCGGTCACGCTGGAGGGCGTTCCCATAGCGTTTTTGGACGCAGCGTCTCGTTCCCTCAAGGAACTAGGGTTATATACATAACCTAGAGACGTTTTTGTGAACTGTTGCCAAGTCCCAGACATTTATATACATATACGTATATATATTTATATATATTTTTTTTATTTATTTATTTGTATTTGTATGTTTTAATAAAAATCTGCATTTTTTTTTGTCAAAATCGAATCATGATTTATTCACAAATATGTTATATGGTTTCCTTAATACAATGAAGATGAAGTCTTTTAATATTACTTTTTAATTTTGTAAAATATTAATATTTAAAAAAAAAAAACATTTTATTTGTTTACATTGCATTACTTTTTAATTAAATATACTTTAAAATAAAAAGGTTCAAATGTTTTTTCTTTGTTTTTTTTAACCCAATGAAACCAAAGTGATTAATGTGCCTGCCAGGCTGACAGATGGCTAATCTGACTTTTTTTCCATTTCAGTTGCTCTGTTTGACTGTGTTCTGCCCGGCCACTGAAAATCTCTGTCTGGGCACTGACATACTTGTACCACGAGAAGATGTGTCAGAGCTGCTGCCATGTTCCTAAGGTCATAAATTACACCAGGAAACCTTTAAAACACCAAAAGAGACCATCCAGTGACCTCCTCACAGAGACCCGCAGCATTAAACTAATCCCATTCTGAGGACTAGCAATCTATTTTTCCTCCTAACTCTTAAGAGGAGATAAGGAACTTCTTCAATTCGTGACTATCGTAAAAGCCAAATAAACAACATCTGCTTCAGCCAGCCATTAATAACTGCTCTATGGCCAAACATCCTCTGTTCTTGAGTTGTGTGTCTGCCTTTTCAAAATACGACCGAGTGCCTCAGCAATCACTGCAAACCTTCACAGAGTAAAGAGACCATGGAGCCAATAAGCTGTTGATGAAGGTATGTGTCGACAGGACACAGGGATTTAGCAGTAAGTGCCAGCTTCAGTTCCGTGTGAGAGGAAAGCGTAGCGTCCTGGAAAATCATAGCCCTTTAAAATGAATTGTTTGCACCTACTTTTTAAAGATGAATCTGCGACTGTCAAAGCCACAATTCATGCGAGACGCCGGATGAAATCAAGCTACTCATTGTTGAAAGGCCAGTGATGGATGAGCGCAGGATAGATTTTTAAAACAACCACATCTAGACTGTCAGATTTTACGTCAGACTTCAAGTGGCAACCAGTCAGTATTTTTTCTTTGTACATGTATAAAATGTGTATATACTGTCATTTAAAGTAAGTTTATTATCAGCTTCTGCATGTATCTTTAAAATCTGTGCCTGTGTCTTTGATGCTTTAATCCTCAGCAAACAGAAATCATGATTCCTTTTGTCCTCTTGTCTGAGAATTCCTTTGCAAACAGTTCATTTATAAATAAAAGGACGTGACATGTGGTCAGGTATAGTTTCCCATACTAGAAATGTGTGCTCTGCATTTAACCCATACAAGTGCACACACACAGCAATGAGAAGTGAACAATCACACACACTGTGAACACACACCCGGAGCAGTGGGCAGCCATTTTTGCACTGCCCAGAGAGCAGTTGGGGTAACGATGCCTTGCTCAAGGGTCTCAGTCGTGGTATTGAAGGTGGAGAGAGCACTGGTTATTGACTACCCCACCAACAATTCCTGCCGAACCTGGGTCTCGAACCCTCAACCAATGGCAGCCGCAGTAACGCCCGAGATGGGCATGGCACTGTGGCACTCTCAGGATTAGCATTTCCCTGGAGTGTCGCCGCCTTTTCAACCCTTGGTCAGACCTTGCCTTCCTACGGGCTGGAGTGCCCCTAGGACAAGTGTCCAGGCATGTTGTAGTGCACACAGATGCCTCCTCCACGGGTTGGGGTGCTGTTTACAATGGGCAAGCAGCTTCGGGTCCCTGGACAGGCGCCCGACTGCTGTGGCATATCAATTGCCTCGAGTTGTTGGCCGTGCTTCTGGCCCTGTGTCGCTTTCGACCGATGATGCTCCACAAGCACGTGCTGATCCAGACGGACAACACTTCAGCCGTAGCGTACATCAACCACCACAGGGGGGTCTACGCTCCTGTCGCATGTCGGATCCCTAGCTAAGCACCAACTCATTTGTCAGTTTCCTCAGAGGTGCGCGTCGGGTTAATTCCCAGAGACTGCCCTCAGTACCTTGAGTGACGAAGAATGCCTAGAGTTCAGCCCGGCTGATTCTCACATTATCCTGAGACCCCAGCCCGGCTATGTGCCCAAGGTTCCTACCACACCCTTCCGAGATCAGGTAGTGAACCTGCAAGCTCTGCCCCAGGAGGAGGCAGACCCGGCCTTAGAGTTGCTGTGTCCAGTATGTGCATTGCGCCTCTACGTTGACCGCACTCAGAGCTTCAGACGCTCTCAGCAGCTCTTTGTCTGCTTTGAAGGTCAGCAGAAAGGGAATACTGTCTCCAAACAGAGACTGGCCCATTGGGTGGTGGATGCCATCTCCCTGTCCTATTTGTACCAGGGAGAGCCATGAGGAATGAGAATCATGAGGTCAAAGGAACTGCCTGAAGAGCTCAGAGACCGAAGAGCCTCAGATCTGGCCATGGTTACAAAAAAATTCTGCTGCACTTAAGGTTCCTAAGAGCACAGTGGCCTCTATAATCCTTAAATGTAAGGCATTTGGGATGACCAGAAACCTGTCCGTCCGACCAAACTGAGCTATAGGGGATAGAAGAGTCTTGATGAGAGAGGTAAAGAAGAACCCAAAGATCACTGTGGCTGAGCTCCAGATATGCAGTGGGGAGATGGGAGAAAGTTGTAGAAAGTCAACCACCACTGCAGCTTTCTTCCAGATGGAAGCCTCTCCTCAGTGCAAGACAAATGAAAGCCTGCATGGAGTTTGCTAAAAAAACACCTGAAGAACAAGATGGTGAGAAATAAGAATCTCTGGTCTAATGAAACCAAGATAGAACTTTTTGGCCTTAATTCTAAGCGGTATGTGTGGAGAAAACCAGGCACTGCTCATCACCTGTCCAATACTGTCCCAACAGTGAAGCATGAGGTGGAAGCATCATGCTGAGGGGGTGTTTTTCAGCTGCAGGGACAGGACGAGTGGTTGCAATCGAGAGAAAGATGAGTGCGGCCGAGTACAGGGATATCCAGGACCAAAACATTCTCTAGAGTGCTCAGAACCTCAGACTGGGCCGAAGGTTTACCTTCCAACAAGACAATGACCCTAAGCACACAGTTAAAATAACGAAGGAGTGGCTTTACAACAACTCCGTGACTGTTCTTGAATGGCCCAGTCAGAGCCCTAACTTAAACCCAGTTGAGCATCTCTGGAGAAACCTATAAATGGCTGTCCACCAACGTTTACCATCCAACCTGACAGAACTGAAGAGGATCTGCAAGGAGGAATGGCAGAGGATCCCCAAATCCAGTGCATCTTTCCCAAAAAAAACTCATGGCTGTATTCGGTCAAAAGGGTGCTTCTACTAAGTACTGAGCAAAGGGTCTGAATACTTAGGAACATGTGATATAGCAAATGGCTGCAATATAACAAGGAGTGAACAATTTAAGGGGGTCTCAAAACTTTCCGTACCCACTGTATATATAAATTACAATTAATTTTGAAAAAACATACATTTTTGAATTTATTGTATCCAATATATAACTAATACTACTACTGATAATAATAAATTCTATGTTACTTTATTATTTTAACATGTTAACTTCTTTCCTTTTAACTGGATGCACAGTACTTGATGTCAGTAGCAATATTTTAAGCCTTTTCGCCTTCCAGTTGAAAGCTGATAAGACTAAATTACAAGTCATTATCATTCCGTATATTTTCCCCCTGTGATTATTAAAACAGACCTCAGACCCATTTTTAGGTGGTGACCCACCAATCGGGAACCAATGTTTTATAGGAGCTGACTGAGAAACAAAACCAGCTTTTAATTCATTTTTCCCATATCTTCGTCTCAGCCTGATGAAGTTTCTGTCTTCCCTAAAGCCATTCCTTATGAGAAATAAATTATGCATGAGTAGTGGTCTTCAAAGAGAGAGACCAGTACAATTACAGTAATGGGCTGTACATGCAGCATCTCTTTATAGTTTATTTAATCTTTCTTGTTAGTGAGCTTTGGCAAATCCTTTCTGACAAATGACGGATCATTGTGAGCTTGACCTTTCTTCTATAAACACACTAGACTAATTTTCAGTCAGTCGGTTTAAACTAAAGACATTGATGAAATACAACTAGTTTCCCTAGACAAGGTTTTATAGCAATTTAAACTGGAGGCACAGGATGTGCCCTTTTAATGCAGTTCTGTAAACAGTTTACCCTTTTAGCGGTAAGTAGAAAATGCGCTAACTAGTAATTTATCATTGCAAAGAGTTTATTTATAACGCAACAGTTCCACAGTATTTATTATTTGTGGTGTGTATTTGCTATCTTTGTGCCAGAAAACAAACAGGGTTGAATGGAGCATACACAAACTCTTCTGTGTTTTAGCATTGCATACGAACACAAACTTCATTAATAGAATGCATTTTACATTATATTTTAAACCCGCCAATGGATTGCGATCTTAGAAAAGCCTTCAAACATCCAAACCTGCTTCTTGTGCCTTTTTTTTTTTTTTTGAAGAATAATCAAAGGATATTTTTCCTTAAACAGTGCTGAATCTAATTAGACACATGTTGGCAATTTAGCTGTGTTTATGACTGTGCCACAGACACATTTAAGCCCTTAACCTTTAGGTCTGATATGCCACAGCTGATAATGATTTTGAGTTTTACCTTTATTATGAGAAAATTGATGCAATCATCCATGTAGCCCTACCTACTAATCACACAACTAATCCAAGGCGACCGATAGTCTGTCTGTTTTTCACCTTTATTCACTTTTGAAATATCTTTAGCGTACGCTTTGAAAATGAAAGCATAACTTGCTTACTCAAAGACAAGTGAACAGAGTTTTATTAAGTTTGCCAGATATTCAATGCTACATTGCCTGATCAGGAAAAATCCCATGTTTACTTTAAAGAAGTTCAAGGCCTTGGGTTTTGCACTGTGCTGAGGTTTCCCACAGCTGTATATTATTACTGTCAAATAGTGGTTCACATGAGAAAACTCCAAATCATCCACATCAGCATTGTGTTGAACTAGGAATAGTCCACCCAAAAATTAACATTTGGTCAAATAAAATGATGGCAGCCATTGACTTCCATAGTATTTGTTTTCCATACTACAGTATGAGAGTCAATGGCTGCTGTAAACTGTTTGGTTAGCTGCATTCTTTAAAACACCTTTTTAGTTCAGAACAGGTTTTAAAAATGTTTTTGCATGAACCATTGTTTTAACAGAAAAGGTACTGGTAACTTTCTGTCAGTCGTGCTAAGAGTTAGTAAAGTATCCACTTCTGCCTACACCACGTCTGCCTTATTTGATTGGAAAAAAAATATGTAATTGCTACCAAACCTCGTTATGGGAGGATCAACTCAAAGTGTTGATGAAAAGAGGGCTTAAACAGAAACCTGGGGGGAAAAAAATAGGGCAAGTTATTTTTGGAGAAGTTATATTCATTGTGAACTCATTGACATTGTGAGGTGTTAACTGTGTAAATGTTTCACAACTCTCCATATAATTTTAAGTGAAAAAAAAGTGAAGAGTGAAAAAGTAAAAAAACTAGTATTTTGACAAGATTGTAGCTTTGTGTAACAGAATAGTGAAAATCTACTGAAGCGGTTGGTAGGTATTTTTGGGAAATTCACACCTTCACACTAATCTGTAATAAGCTTTTGCTAATTCTAAAAACTACCTTTAATAAAAGAAATGTATTTTTAAAAAGACAGCTGCACTTGAGATTCTTTATAAATGCCATCTAAGAAAACAGTAACCTGAAAATAAACTTAATACTGTACATTTCATTGGCTAACGGATTAGAAACATTAAAAAAAAAGTTTTCAATTGTGACATTACCTCACTTCATGCCTCCAGTTATCATCTTGGTAATAATAATGATTACATCATATTTCAGATTTAGTACATGACTCGCTGGAATACTTGTTTCTAATTAGACAAAAAATTCCAAGGTGTGTTATAGAGTGTTATAGAGGGCCATATTACCCACCCAATACATCCGATTACTTCTGTAAATGTAATGTAATATTGCTGCTATGTTTATCTTCTTGCCAAGATGATTATGGTTTATACAGTGGATCATAACAGGTAAGTCTTTAAAACATTTTCATCTCAAATCAGGTTCCCTTGTTCCCATGCTCAGTTACAAAAAATCGGTGTAATTAATGCTACGACTGTACAGTATTCATTAAATATTTGTCCAGTTTGGACTTGATTTGAATTTGTCTTGGCTAAAAGTGAGCAACTGTTTTCTTCATGGCAACTTCATATCCAGATCATTACATGGCCATATAATAAATAATATATAGATCCATATAATACCAGATCCCTTTGTTTCGCATCTGGAACCTGACAAATACCCCTGTAATAAAAACCATCTGCATGTGTATTATCCCTTACTTGCATTATGTGTAAAACATCTTAGCATTTGGTAGTTTCATCAAATACTCAAAAATTGCAGCTAATATTACTTGTTTTATTCGTTACATGAAAAATTCCAATGCTTCCAATGCCTGGTTGCATATTATTATAAATATACTAGGCTATTAGGATATTCTATGCATAAAACACAATATTTGCTTGCTATGCACACTATAAACGCTACATGTGATGCCAAAATATGGAGTAGTATGCTATTCCTCTGTCTGGAATACTTGAGTGTATCATTTTCAGAGAAAACCAGAGCTGTAAAAACAAAGCAGCCATTGTGTAGACAGTCTGTAATTGCTTGCATTACATGTTGGCAAAAAATGAGGGGATTTACCATAGAAGTAAATGAAAACTTGATTGCCCTGTCAAGATTCGTTGTTGGACCACCACTAATGGCTATCAGTTGCTGCTATTACAGTATGGTCAGGCAGCTTCTTGAATGAAGACACATTTTGTAATATTGCATCATGCTGTGCGGAGAGAGTTTGGGCTCTATTGCTATTATGATTATGAATTACTCTACACCGGTTTGTTGACGAGCATTTGGAGCCACTTTGAGGGTTAATATCTTTATCTCTGTCTTGTCTGAAGGAGTCCAGCTGGATTCAGATACGGTCAGACTACAGGATGATTTCAACTGATGTAATGTCTGATTTCAAGAAAACATGGGAAGAAAGATGCATCAGGCTTCCAAATGTCTCCTTAAGAACGGCTGGTTTGAAATTCCATTTTAACCTGGAAATAAAAAACTGTCTTTCATTAAAACGCAACATGAACTTTGGATCATTCTCAAAGCACGATCCATGTTTGCGTCTACAACTTTTAAATGCCGTCCCTTGTTCTTTACCTCAAACACAGTCAAAGTACATTTAATGGATGATAAACATTCAGTTGAATCTCTGGTCAACACAGCAACAATGATCATGACTTTTTGACTGCATCAGCAAATAACATCTAATCAAACCAGAAGGTCGAAATGACTTTGTGAACAGGAATATTTGCCTGATGTGGGTTTATTTACTGTATGTTAAATGGAACCAGCACCACATACTGACCATGTTAGACACACATGAAGTGTTCCAGGAAGCAGCTGTGGAGGAGAAGAACACACTGCCGCTTTGATGTCTTGCTGTTTTTCACTCAATCGACCATCTTCATTAATCCTGATTTAACACAAAACACATTGCACTAAGTAACAGTATTGTATTCTACCTTAATCTGCTTAAGTGGATATAGGTAATGCCATTTATCCATCATATTGTTCATAGCATCTTCAAAAGTTATTTTTTTAGTAAAATGACAAAAGAAAGCTTTTATTTGATTTCAAAAAGACTTTCATTGTAACAAAATGTGCAACAGATGTAATAATTCTCTAATAGATGACAGAATTCCACATATAATCAACTTTATATGGAGCAAAAATGAGTTCACTAGGACTTCTAAATACTAAACAGATCATTACTTGGCACTTAAGAATACTTCATTTTTATTTTTATTGTTCAGGCGTATTATTCTTGTGACGAAGGGGGCAAGCGGATCTGTGTGTAAGGCTTTATTTACAAACATGGTCTTGCAGGCTGGGTCAAAACAGAGACGAACAGGTATGGCAGAGGAAGGGACGCAAGAATAGTCCAGAGCGGTAGCGAGGGTCGGTCGATGGGCGTACAATATCCCACGGGGCAAAACCAGAGGGAGAAACCAAAATGTAAGGCAAGACACAGAATAACAGGATACAATGAAACGCTTAATAAGAGGGAAAACACTCAATCAAACAGGGGTAGGGAATGAGGGCCAGGTCCCTGTGAAAGTGGAGCCAAAGCGTGCAGCTGAGATAATGGCACACAGGACCATGGCGGTGCGGGCAGAGCAGAAAGCCATGGTAGAGCGAGTTCAGAAGGCCACGGTGGTGCAACAGAACAGAAGCCTTCCAGGGCGGTACAGATGGCAGAGACGCCCTCCAGGGAAGAGCAGACGGCGCAGGTGGAACAGAACCTTTCCAGGGCAAAGCAGATGGCAGAGATGCACTCCAGGGTGGAGCAGGCGGGACAGGAACAGAGAGCATAGAGAGGTTAACAACGGCCTCTGCAGCCGAGACAGTACATACTGTTCATAGGAGGGCCGAGGCGGCACCTCCAGGGCAGGAAGAACAGGAGTCACGGAGCCCCACCATGGTGGAGAAGATGACTCAGAGAACCTCCAGGGTGAAGCTAGCAGGAAAGGCACCCTTTGGGGCAGAGTTGGTGGAACAGAGGCCCACCAGGACAGAGCCAAGGGAGCAGAAGGCCAGGGCTGAGCCGCAGGAAACCAGGGCAGAACAGGCGTGACTGAAATAGAGAGCACAGAGAGGTCAATGGCGGCCTCCATGGGCAGAACAAAGATTCCAGGGTGGCTTCTGTAGCCGTGACTGGGCAGGGCAAGGCGTTATCAGCCTCCATGGCCATGATTAGACATGACAAGGACTCCGATACCGCATCCTTAGCCGTGACAGAGCAGTACGAGAGGTCAAGGGTGGCCCTTATGACTAAAACAGGGCAGGATGGGAGTTCAACGGCCTCCATGGCTGTGATTAGGCATGACCAGGGCTCTAAGACTGCTTCCATAGCCATGATAGGGCAACAAGAAGGTTCTGTGGCAAAGCCCTTCTGGTCATGACAGGGCAAGATGACGGTTCTATGGTGGCTCTTATGGCCGTGGCAGAGCAGGACAAGAGTCTAGGCATAACGAGAGTTCAATGGCACCCCTTCTGGCCATGGCAGGGAAAGTCGAGAGTTCAATGGCCTCTACGGCTGGAACGAGTTGTGACATAGCCGTAGCCAGGGCTTAATGGTGCGAACTGATGGTCCTGGGGGTTGTGCAGCCACTTACGGAACCTCCGGGGAATCAACGATTGAACTAATAGATTTTCAATAACTTAGAATCCAGTCTCACAGCAATTCCTACATATTTTGCAAGATGGCTTTTTTTTTTTTTACAAACTGGATAAATTTTATGAAGGTCGTATGGACTTGCAAGATTTGTAAAAAATTTTTGTATTTTATGATTCACATATCCTAAGTGTATATGTGTTTTTCTCCTTTCAGATTAAGGAATCTGAGTTTTTTTTTTAAATGAACCGGCTCTTCCAAGCTTGGTAATGCTGGTGGATAGTGGCCTATACGCCTTTGGGGGGTTATCACATGTCATCTGAAGCAGATCAGTGGGCTTTTGTAACAAAATTAAAAGGTCATGTGATAACCCCCCGGAGGCATAAAGGTTAGTTTAACGTCGCAGTACTTGCAAATATATCCAATTTATGGAACTTCAAAATAATTGTCACTATCCATCAGCATTACCAATCTTGGAAGAGCCAATACATTTAAAAAAAAACCTGTTCGCTACTAGAAAGTCACCTACTGTAGGATGGCTTGAGGGTGAGTAAAATATGTCTTAATTTTAATTAATTATTATTTTTTTCAGTGATCATGTCATAGCATACATTTCAGTTTAATTGGAAAAACAAAAAAGAACTCTTCACCCCCACTATTTATATTAATTTAAGATTAGGGTGATTTTTTTTATTGTATTATTATTATTATTTTTTTTTCTATTTTGGGTCTGAATATGTATATGTGATGTAGTTCTAGCGCAAAATATGTTTTGTTTTTGCTTCCAGAATCACCACAAAGTTGAAAAGCCCTGTTTAACCTGCCTATTCATATCTTTTCTGTCTAACATTTCCCATTAAAATTCCATTGAAATGAGCTACAGACTCAGTGACTCACACCCCTAAAGGATTGAGAAAGTCACAATGATGTCACAAAAATGGAAAGTGACGCATAGCATTAGGCTGATAAGAATGCATTAGAAGAGAAGAGAGACTAGTTTGTGGTTCTGTGGTTGGCAGATGCACCCAAGCTATTTTAAGTCTATAGACCTATATTAACCATCATCAAGAGAGGTCAAACGTACAGCTTTGTGTTTATATCTGCACTGCTGTAAAACTCATGTGGTTAAACATCTTGGACAACCAACTGTCATTGGCTTTTAAAATCTCGGTGCAAAAATCTTAACAAGCCAATAAAACGAGGGAATGAAACCATTTTTGGTGTGTAGCACAGCTGACTTTGGAGGATGATAAAAAGGAAATCCTGACAATCCATCCTTCATAGAAGGTGAAAAGTGGATGGAGAATTTCTCAGTTGTAAGAAAGAAATAAAAAATTTACGATTATAAAAAGTTACTAGGAATTTTTATTTCTAAACTAAAAACAAAAGTCACTAAATGTAATTGTACATCAAATAATTTATCATGCTATGATTAATGGTGGATGTAGGTGTGAGCGGTGAACAGTTATAAGTCACACAATTCATTGTTTTTATGCTTTTTGTATACTTGATGATACTCAGTGTGACTGGGATTTGCTGAATGTTATGATGGTTTTTATTAGCCTCATTGCTAAGCTAGGGCCTCCCTGTGCGATGACCACCAGGAGCTTCGTTGACCATGTTTATAGTATTAACACAAGAATTGTTTTAATTTAAAGGTCTGCTTCATTCAGAAACAAAGCTTCTTCTGACATCCTACTGAATTGTGCATGTACAGAGGGCCTATCCTACTCACACTTGTGATCTTGGACAATTGAGTGCATATTCCTTACTCTCTTTGTGGAGGGTGTAAGTGATTGTCTCCTAGAACTTGTGTTTTCAAATAAGAGATACCTGCAATTTATATTGTAGGGATGGTCATATTGGTAATATTTTTCTGTTGTTGTTGTTGAGATGCACCTACAAATCAAACCTTCATCTGTGTTTTTTCTTTTTTATTGGCCGAATGCAGACAAAACTATGGAGCGTGGATCAGGACATCTGGTATTTGAACTATTCAAGTGTTCATTCCCTTTTTCTCTCTTTGTGTTACTACCTATGCTTAATGCTCTGTTTACATTTGTGTGAAAATCGTCTAGGTTACTATTGTAACCCACGTTCCCTGAAGGAGGGAACGGAGACGTTACAGTATGGGAACTCGC
>JAUMHQ010000089.1:2865662-2900712 GCA_032361165.1 Enteromius paludinosus | reverse complement strand
GCAATCAGTGCACGCCAATTCTCATTGGCCTTTTCCATAAAGCCAAAGGCAATTGGGCTCTCTGGCGAGTTCCCATACTGTAACGTCGAAGTGATTCCCCCTTTCTATCGACTTTGTAAACCCATCACCATTTGTTTTATTCCCATCCATTGTTTTTGCAACCTTTCCGTTCACTTTAAATCAGTCAGATTATATTTTTTTAATTAATAGCATTATTCATTATGCTATTTAATTTCCACTAATACCATATCACATCAGAAGCAGTGTCGGAGACAACATATTACAAGTAAAACAAGTTGCTGTAACGCTCAATAACTGGAGAGAGACAAGAGGTAAGTGAAAACACTGGTATTTTTTAACAAAGTCACTTGGCATACAGAGCCATAAATGAAAGCAGCAATTGAAACATAAAGCAGATAAATAATGCAACTCAGTCTTATTGACAATCTCCGGATCGCCACTCAAGCCACTCTGGCAATCAAAGGGTCAATGACTTTGCCTGTTAAGGCAGGGGCAGTGTTTCACAGCTTTCGTGACAGGTAATTCAGTGACTGGAAGACATAACGATCTCCTGATCGTATATCATCAACTGGAAAGGTAAGTAACGGTGAGTATTCTTACAGGTGCAGGCAGAGGCAGTGTAGTACAGCGATCGTAACAGGTAATGCACAGACACAGTTCCACAGCGATCTCCTGATCGCTTCTCTTGAACAGGATTGAGGTAAGTAAAGGGTGAGTATTCTTACAGTTGCAGGCAGAGGCAGAGACTTCTGTGGCAGAGGATAAATGGCAAGACATCAGCAGGTAGTAACAGGGAGTTACCTCGAGTTGAGCCATTGAGCTACTGGCAGAGGAGGCTTTTAACTCTTGCAGATAAGTATCCACAGGTGATCTTAATTAAAGATCAAGTGAGAGTGAGCAAGTGAATGAGGCTGTACTTGGATCAGTGACTGCTGACGGCGTGACAATTCCCTCCCCTCCGCGTGCGTCTCCTGACGACGACCACGCCCTCTAGGGCCAGGACAATCAGGGTGGCTACGATAATATTTATTAGTCAGTAGTGGGTCTAACACATCATCCCTGTCAACCCAACACCTCTCCTCCAGTCCATACCCTTCCCAATCAATAAAAAATTGGAGTCTGCCATTCCGCTTCCGGGAGTCGAGAATCTCTTGAACTCGATAGATGCCTTCGGTTGTTTCGACTTCGGGTGGAGGAGGAGGGTCCGAGAGCAGGGAACAGGGGGAAACACAGGATCAGTAAAACGTTTCAATAAGGAGACATGAAAGGTATGATTGATGCGGTATCGTGGTGGAAGCTGGAGTTGATAGGTGACTTCATTGACTTGATGGGTGATGATGAATGGACCTATGTAATGTGGGCTCAGTTTCTTACAGGTCAGGTGTAAATGGATGTCTCATGTGGAAAGCCAGATTTTTTCTTCAGGCTGATATACAGGGATGTGGGATCTTCGTGTGTCAGCTCCTGCTTTGTGTCGTCGTATTGCTCATTGGAGCTGGACATGCGCCGAGTTCACTCGTTCACTCTTGCGAAACCAATAGTCCACGGCTGGTACTGTGGATGGTTCCTCAGTCCAGGGAAATAATGGGGGTTGAAACCCCATAACACATTGGAACGGGGTCAGACCTGTAGATTCCTGGTGCAAGGAGTTCTGCGCGTATTCCGCCTATGGTAGTAATGGTGCCCAATCCTCCTGGTGAGTGTTACAGTAGGCACGGAGGTATTGGGAGATCTGCTGAATCTTTTGTTCGGCTTGGCCGTTAGTTTGTGGGTGGTATCCAGAGGATAGGCTGACTGAGACTCCGAGCAGACAAAAGAATTCCTTCCACACTCTAGAGGTAAATTTTGGGCCACAGTCCGATACAATATCCTCTGGGAGGCCAAAGTGACTGAAGACATGACTAAAGAGGTCTTGGGCTGTGGGGATGCCTGGAAAGGGGATCAGTTTACAACTCTTAGAAAATCAATCGACTACTACCAATGTGGCGGTGTAACCATCGGTCTACCCAAATCTACCCTTAGGTGAGACCAAGGACGATGGGGAACAGGTAGGGGTAGTAGTTTACCTTCAGGCAGTTGATGAGGAACATTTGTGATGGCACATATCAAGCAACCTCTTACATAATTTTGTATTTGACATACCATGTGGCCACCAGTACTGGTTCTAGAGGAGGGCTAAGGTTTGTTAATGGTGGGGTGACCTGAGCCCAACGAGGTGTGTGCTGAATGGATTATAGGTAGGCAAAGGTTTGTGGGAACATAGGTCTTTCCCTCTGGACATTCAGGAGGTAGTGGCTCTGCTGCTGTGGCCTCTTGTAGTTGAGAGGCCCATTCCCATAGTATGGGAGCCATGAACACAGAGGACGGCAGTATGGTGTCTAGCTCTTCTTGCACAGAATCCGGGAAATGGAGTCGTGAAAGTGCATCTGCATTGGTGTTCTTGTGACCTGGTCTAAACGTGACTTTAAAATTGAAACGGGTGAAAAAAAAAGGCCCACCGTGCTTGGCGTGGGTTGAGTCGTCGAGCATCACGTAAGTATTGGAGGTTTTTGTGGTCGGTTTTAACCTCAAATGGAAGACGGGCCCCCTTTAGCCAATGCCTCCACTCCTCAAGGGCTAATTTTATGGCTAAAAGTTATCTGTTCCCTACTTCAAAGTTCTGCTCTGCTGGGGTAAGTTTTATTGAGAAGGCACAGGGATGGAGAACTTGAGGCGTTTCATGGTACTTTGAAAGGGTTGCTCTGACCCCTAATGTAGTGGCGTTCACTTCCACAAAGAATTTGCGATCTGGGTCTGGATGGCTGAGTACAGGGGCCATGCAGAAGGAATGTTTCAGGTGAGTGAAGGCTGCTTCTGACTTGGGGTTCCACTCTAAAACTTTCCGCCCTCCCTTAAGCAAAGATATGAGCGGGGCCTTGATCTGACTATAACCTAAAATAAATCTACGAAAAAAATGAGCGAGTCCAAGGAATCTTTGCAAGGCTTTTGGGGTAGCTGGAGTAGGCCAGTCTCTGACTGCGTTGACTTTTCCTGCCTCCATAGCAATGCCTGTGTTTGAGATGACATAACCAAGAAATTTAATTTGGGTCTTGTGAAACTCACACTTCTCGGCTTTCAGGAAGAGGGAGTTTTCTCACAGGCGTTGGAGGACCTGCTGGACATGGGCTCTGTGAACAGACAAGTCAGGTGAGTAGACTAGGATGTCATCTATATATATGATGGCAAACCAGTGCAGCATTTCTCTGAATATTTAGTTCATACATTTTTTAAATATCGAGGGTCATTCATATTCAAAGTGGCCAGTAGAGGTGACGAAAGTCTTCCACTCATCTCCTCTGCGAATCCAAATGAGATTGTATGCACTGCGTAAGTCAAATTTGCTTGATACTTGGGCTTGACGTAATTCTTCTAGGGTGGCTAGTACGAGTGGCGAGGCATAGGCAAATTTAATAGTCATTTAAAAACCCTATAATCAATACAAGGCCGAAGGCGACCATCCACAAAAAAGAAGCTGGAGGCAGCTGGTGATGTGGAGGGTCATATGAAGCCTTGCTTGAGTGCCTCCTCCACATAATCCTCCATTGCCTGTCATTCTGGGAGAGAAAGGGGATATACCCGGCCCTTGGGTAATTTGGCTCCTTGCAATAAATCTATCGCACAGTCCCAGGTGTGGTGGAAGACGAGTGGCTGCACCCTTACTGAATACGTCTAGGAAGGAAAGATACTCCTGCGGAATCGGCGTGACATGTAAGGGCTCAGGACTTTCGATGGTGGTGGAGAAGCATTCCAGGGCTGGATCTGTAGGTTTAGAGAGAGTTAATAGACACGTTTCTTTACATGACTCACTCCACTTTAAAACTTCACCTGAATGCCAATTTATTTGAGGGTTGTGTTGGAATAGCCAGGGTCTCCCCAGGATTACAGCAGAGCAGAGATGAGAGGTATAAGGTTTATAGGTCGATTTACTGCAGTAACACTCACCATTATATGAGTTGGGCGAACGGAGCAGTTCCGAATGAAGTGGAATTTCTCTCCACAGTAGAGGCAACACCCCTCACGGAGTCGGCGTGACCTCTCTGATTCAGACAGGTGGTAAGAATCCATCTGCAATCCATCTGCATTCTTTAAACTATCCAAGCCCACATTACCATCATAGATTGCCATATGCGAGCGAATTTCAGCTCTTAGTCCCCTGAGGAACACAGCTAGTAAGGCAGTGTCATTCCATCCGCTGGTTAAGGACAGAGTGCGAAACCTAAGTACATAATCGAAGATAGAGGAAGTGCCTTGCCTGCCTTGCAGTTCCTCTTGAACTGAGACTGGGTAGCAAACCATTTGAAACCATTACAGGACTGGTTTTCACCAGAAAACTGAGGTGGTAGACCAACTGGGCTAGCGGAGGGTGGTCGGGCTCGTATCTCCTTGAGTATTTAAAGAACTGCCTGATACTCTCCTTCCTCATCCTGGTTAGAGGTCTCCATGATCGGGGAGAGAATGTGGTTAGGGACTGAGCTTCTGTAACGATCAATAACTGGAGAGAGACAAGATGTACACTGGTAACTCTGGTATTTATTGAGCATACTGTCACTTGGCATACAGAGCCATAAATGAAAGCAGCAAAAGAAACATAAAGCAGATTAATAATGCAACTCAGTTTTATTGACGATCTCCGGATCGTATATCATATACTGGAAAGGTAAGTAACGGGTGAGTATTCTTACAGGTGCAGGCAGAGGCAGTGTAGTACAGCGATTATGACAGGTAATGCACAGACACAGTTTCACAGCGATCTCCTGATCACTTCTCTTCAACAGGACTGAGGTAAGTAAAAGGTAAGTATTCTTACAGTTGCAGGCAGAGGCAGAGACTTCCGTGCAGAGGATAGAGGGCAAGATATCAGCAGGTAGTAACAGGTAGTTACCTCGAGCTCAGCCGTTGAGCTACTGGCAGAGGAGGCTTTTAACTCTTAAGGTAAGTATCAGAGGTGGACGAAGTACACAAATCAAGTACTTGAGTAAAAGTACAGATCCATACTATAAAATATTACTCCGGTAAAAGTAAAAGTACTCCTTTTTCAATTTTACTTGAGTGAAAGTATAAAAGTACTTGTTTTTTTATGTACTTAAGTAAAAAAAAGTACTGCAATTTTTTACGGTCTACTTAATTTTATATAGCACATTTTTTTCATAATATTACTGCTCAAAATACCTGAGATTTTTGACGAGCATGACGCAGTAATGTTTAATGTGAAGCTTACACTGCAATGTACTCGAGAGAAAACAGATTCGATCGCTTAATTTTCACCAGTAAGAAAAAAGTGTTTTGAAGCTTAGGTTTTTGTTTTGCAGAACGTCACAGAACGTTACATATGACATGAGAAGTTAGGATAAACATTTGAAGGAAAATATTATAATTTCTTTTTTTTTCTCAAACCTTGTCTGTTGTAAACACTCCCAGAGGGCATTACTTCACACTTACTACACACAACACTGTACGTTAGTTACCTGAACATCAAATCCTTTCTTTCCCCCTCAGATGTTATATATAATTTTTGAAAATCAAAAATTACTTTATTTAAACATCACATTTGGGCTTTTGCATTTGGCAAAAATGTAACTTTTATATTAAAAACATACAAGTAAGCCCAGCCCAAATGAGAAAAAGTAAGGCAAAAGTAACGCAACACATTATTTTTCAATATGGTAATGCATTACTTTTAAATACAAATTTCCCAACAATGTTCAGAAGACAATGGAGTTGATTACTTAAAAATTACCTTAAATGTCCTTTTGGACCTTGAAATGTTTGGACCACACTGACTGACTATTAGTAAATTTTTCTAGGCAACTATTTTCTGTGCAATGTTGCTCGGGCACTTTGCCATTGAGAATGGTTAACAAATTTTAATTTGTATACTTTGGACTGGTCGTGGGCCACCTGGTTGTCTGTTGAAGGCAACATTTCCAAATTTTGCTTGGCAAAATTGCTCAAAAAAACACATGTGTCGTGTGTCATCAGACATAGGGTATGGACAAAAACAGTTAAAGATTTGTTTAAAATAGATGCATTTGTGTTATTCAGTTTGGAACATCATCAAAGTTCCTTTAATGAAGACAGTATTTATTTTTATGTGAATTATTTCTTTAAGAAACTTAAGTTAGGTGATAGCCTAGGCATATGGCATAGATGTGAGTTAAAGATTAATTAATGACATAATCGAACAGACAAGGAACATTCAAAGAGTTCGGTAGTGCTGTGTGTTGTTCCAGGGTTGGCATCATCTGAAGTCCTCTGTGGGGTTGGCATCATCTCTTCTTAAGTGTTCTGGATCCAGGTGTGAGCTTGTTAATTCCTAGTTACCACGGGATGACAAGCCCATGGTAGAAACAGAACAAATAGGAACAAAATTAACATAGCTGCTGTTCAAACTAAGAAACTTAAGATTTGTTAAACCAGAGCTAAAGATTAATAATGAACAGCTGATCAAATGTTGAAGTTGAAGATTATTTGGGTTTGTTTGGATTGTGTAGAATACCTGTGTAGAATCCAAATCCCCTTTAGCAAGCAATTATCCACAATTCAATGGCTGTCCAAAAGGGCACTAACTCAGGGGGCAGCCATTTTAAGTGGTGTCCGAAATAATAGTGGACATCCCCGAGTGCACTCATTTATTCGCACAATGCACCGCAAAACCTTTGCCAAGTAAGACATGATCCTGGATCAACATAATATAGACTCATGCCAAGATTTGAAAACCACTGGTGTAGAAGCACATAACCCAAATCAAAAGCCTAAAACAGATATTTCAGAAAAATGATCCCTCAATTCTGATTGGTTGATTGGAATCTTGTTCCAAGATCAACAAGGATGTTGATCCAGGAACATCTTTGTACTTGCTGAAATCACGCTCACCTAATAAAACGCAGTTACAAATTCATTGTGCAATGATTATTAAATTTTTAACTGCTTTATACAGATCTATGACAGAATTCAAGATAAATCCTTTAATCTTATTACTGGAGCAACCTGTTTCAAATGATTATGAAGCAGCCAGTAAACTATGCAAAAGTGGCAGTACTTTCCAGTGCACTTAGTGTCCGAATTCACTCACTCATTTGCATTCGCTCTTTCACAGTGAATGAGGGTATAGAAGCAATTTCGATAATTTATATCAAAAGGTGCTTTCCTTGCTTATTTGAGGGAAACAGAGGAGGCAAAATGGTGCATAAGGCAAGAGAAGCTTTTATACCTTTTATTGTAGTGCACCACCTGCATAAACAACACATCTGTAGGGACAGCCATTGTTGTTTTGGATGTTACAGTACGTGATGTCAGAGTTTGGAACTGGGAGTACATCGATCTACTACGAGTTCACAGGTGGGAAGTCATGGGTTTGATTGCCGTTTCTGTGCACTTTCATGGGTAGAAGGTTGGAAAAACACAGGTTATGGACTGCCTGGGCATGCCTACTAAGAGACTGATTACCTGCTTCAGGTGTATTTAATTAGGGTTGAAGCTACAGTAAACTCCGTAGGACACCGGCCCTTGTAACGTTGCTAAGCCACGAAGCTATTAGTATAACTCCGGCAATTAAATAAAGTAGCGAGGCAGGGGACGAAGTGTAGAGATTTCCACACTGCACATTTATTCTCAGATACAGACCATACAAGCCAGGACTCACGGCATATAAGCTATTACTTTCTGCAAAATAATAACCGGACAGAACCTTTGTGATCTGTAGCTTTCACCAGCGTCCACACATTACTGAAGTAAAGGAAGTCAACCAGGGGTTAAAGGGTATACGCATGGACAAAACAAAAAGGGGCGCCACAGTGTGGCGTCAACTGGTAATGCTTTGCTATGCTCTGACTGTTAAATATAATAATAACAATAACAATAACAAGGCTGTCCTCAGCCGTACACAGATGAAAAAGCAGCCCAGCTATGCTTAACACCTCATTATACATGAACTTGAAAAGTTAGCCGTTAACACACAGAGAAAGACATAATGACTAGCCACTGATATACATATCAATGAACAGAGTATACAATAAAACAGAGACATAACTAGTAAACATATCAGGTGAATAAGTACAGTGTAATATCCCAATTTTCTTCTATTCTCTCCCTTTTAATGGTGGCCTATAAAAACCTGAACAACACAGCAAACATAATGAGATAAAGACCTCAGAAAGACTCTGTAAGGAAATTTGAACTTTAGCGAAACCTGTACCACCAAAAGTAGGATACACAATGTAAACAAAAGGTATGTAAGAAAATAGTACCATAACTCTGAACTGTAAAAGGTGCACTGCATTTCAAAAGTCTGTCAGTATGGTAAGAGTTTGTCCATTTGCTGGCCGACCAACCAGACGTGATTCTGGGGCGACGCCTCGGTCTGAGGTCGTAACGGTCAGTGTTATCAGGGTTTGAGTCAGACACACTCATAGCTGAACGGTACACAGTCTCAGTCCATTCCTAGCATTGGGCCAGAGTCAGCGTCTCCATACGAGTCAAAACACATGTCTGTAGCAGGGAGGTCAGTCTGGCTGTCAATCTGGGTGATGGGCTCAGTTTGCTCTTCAGCCGCAGTGACTTGTTAACAGCAAACGTACTGACAAATTTTCCTGTTGCCACCTGCGCTGTTGCTTCCCTAACTGCACACACTTTAATCCACTTAGAGAAATAGTCAACCAAAACCAGCAAGTGTTAGTTACCGGATGCCGTCCGGGGTAATGGGCAGACGAAATCCACTCCCGTGTACTCCCATGGCTTTTGGGGAGAGATGGAAACCATGAGGCCAGCCAGTCTCCTCTGGCTTGGTTTAGTGAGCTGACACACTGAGCAGGACATGACATCGCATGACATCTGCTGCTATCTTGGGCCAAGATAAAAACCGAGATGACCTGCAGTGGGGTGGTCATGATAATAGGACAGCAAGGTGCCACGGATTGATGTGGGAGTGTAAAATTTCAGTTCTTTCAGAGGATGCAAACCACATCTGGCTTTCGGGTCAGAGTAGAAAAGCAGACTATCATGAACAACAAACTGTAGGGGGGCTGTTTATGTCTGAGCCAGTGTGCAGATTCACCTCTAGATTTCTGAGAAGCTGGCCAATGTCCGGGTCATCATTCTATAGCTGTTTTAAAAGCAAGCGATCTGTCAAGAGCACAGGGGGTAGAACGCGGAGGTCCAAATTGCCGATAACAGCATAGTCTGGCAACAGGTCCATGGGAGCGTCATCAGACAGGTGCAGGGGGTTGCGTGATAGCGCATCTGGCACCGTGTTGTGAGTGCTGGGCTTGTGCACTATTGAGAAATCAAAGTCTTAGAGTCACAGTGACCAGCAAGCTAGCCGGCCCGAGGGGTTTGGGCGGGACATGAGCCACCTGAGGCTGTTGTGGTCAGTGAAAATGGTTACATGGAGGCCTTCCACGTAAGGTCTGAAATGTTCAAGAGCCCAAATCAAAGCCAAACACTCTTTTTCTGGGGTTGAATATGGCTTGTCTGCTTTGTGAAGAGTGCGACTTGCATAAGCCACAGCAACCTCTCGACTTTCTCCTAGTCTTTCTGCATCAGTGCAGCTCCAATGAAAAAAGGACTTGTGAAGTCGAGGAATCTTAAGACGGGTGCAGATGTGTTGAACTTTTTCAAACATTCCATGGATTCCTGACATTTGTTAACCCAGCGGAAGACAGCATCTTTCCTCGTGAGTGCATGGAGGGGCTCTGCATGGCGAGCGTAGTTCGGGACAAACCGCCGGTAGTATCCAGTCAGTCCGAGGAACTGTCTGACATGTTTCACGGTGGATGGGGACTGGAACATTGTCACAGCTTCTATTTTGTCTTCATCAGGTTTTATGCCAGATGGTGTGATGCAGTAGCCGAGGAATGTGAGTTCACTCAGACAGAACTGACATTTTTTAGCTTCAATGAGAGACCAGCGGTTTGAGTCTTTCAAGTACCTCTTCCAGGTCCTTTAGGTGCTGCTTGAAGGTGGGGGAAGCAACGAAGATATCATCTAGATACACAGCACACGTCTTGTAAATGAGACCAGCCTGTACTGTGTTCATTAGCCTCTGAAGCGTAGCTGGGGCATTGCAGAGACCAAAAGGGAGTACAGGAAACTGAAAGAGGCCGCGGTGTGAGATATACCGAGAAATACCAAGGTGTATTCCAGGGAGCCTTGGAGTCAGTGTCTTCAACGTGACATATGATATGCTGTTCTTGTGGGATTGAGGCAAGTGGATGAAGCTCAGTCAGTGTCAGTGGAGGGAGGATTGCCTCTGTGAAATGTCCTCCCTCCCCTGAAGTTTCCCAACTGCCTGGATGGAGGTGGTGTGTCAAAAGACAAGCTGTCTGTCTCGACGTGTGGCACACCTACATCTGTGGACACAGGTGCTGGGGATGAGTAATTTTTTTACAGGCTGCGACTTAGGAAATGGTGGCACCTGCGATGCAATGTTGCAGGTTGGGCAGGTGCGAAACGTGAACGCAAGGCAAGAGCATTTATAGCAATGGGGCTCAGTATTCTGGTTCCTCCTCACATGTGTGGGGGGGGGGTCGTGTCCACTTGGCATCAAGTGGACACGATCACCAGCCAACACAAGGGGCTCGAGCTTTGCATGATGTAATGCAGCAGTGATCACTCTAGAGGTGTTGCTCAGCTCAAGTGAAGGGCCTGAGTGATTACCTTGAGCACCAGAATCTGATGTGGTCTGAACTTGGTCTTCGAGGCCCGCAGCAGTGTGGTGGGGGACAGTGTACCCAGTCAAACTTATAAGGTCCATGTCTGTGTCAGAGTCAGAATCAAGGGGGGTCCTCCTTCACGTGCTCAGGCGAGGTCCAGCGGATGATGTTTAGGCGCCAGTTGTAATAAGGTACGGACCATACAAGCCAGGTCTCACGGCATATAAACTATTACTTTCTGCAAAATAATAACCGGACAGAATGTGATCTGTAGCTTTCACCAGCGTCCACACAATACTGAAGTAAAGGAAGTCGACTAGGGGTTAAAGGTGACAAAAAGGGGCGCCACCGTGTGGCGTCAACTGATAATGCTTTGCTTTACTCTGGCTGTTACACCCTCCAGGACAGAGTATAGACATCCCTGTGCTAAAGTCTTTGATGGTGTTGATTATAGCCCAGTCATCAAAAACTCAGTGAGTGTAAGAAAAAAGCTCAGCCAGCAGAATAGAGAGTGTGTGTGGAACCACACAGAAGTGCAATTACTTTTAAAGTTCATGTGTTTCATAAAATCTGTGTGAAAATGCTTACTGAGGTCATGTAGTACAACAAGCAATTTTCTCTCCTCACTACAGAGGAAAATTAATTTGAAGTAGAAGGTTTTTGCGTCATCGTTATTTGTGGTTGGAAAATAAAACCCAAAGTAGACTTAAATTCCTGTATGATGTGTGACTGCTTAATTTCAAGACAGAGTGACTCAGGAGTTCTGTAGCTTTCTCTTGCTGACCTCCCACATGGAGTACAGAACAATTACCAATGGAAAGCCAAGAGAAATTTCTTTTGGGCTTGAAGAAAGGAGAGCATATCATGCTTTGAACCACAAGAGCGTAAATGGCTATGATTGTAATGTCAATGACGTGGCAAGTGTTCGTCTTTCCATTCAGTTAGGATCTCCAGAACACTCTTTCTATTTGTTTGTGGCAAGCATCCTACTGTATCTTGGCTCATAGCTTCACACTTGCTGTCAGTCGAGATGTGACACTAAAGCCATGCTATGCTTATTAAATCCAAGTACAATGACAGTTTGATTTATCCAGTGTTCCCTCTCTCAAAGTAACTTTGCCCATAATTTCAGATATTCAGACAACTTATCAAGTGGTATTTTGAAATACTCAAAGCTTTGTTGTTTTGGGCCAGCATGACTGCTTTGGGAATTGCTATTCAATGTGTTTTTCTTCCAATCACAATAATGTTTATTATGGTCTGACTGAATAAACACATTGGATTTGCAATTATTTGTTTATATGGTAAAATGTAATAGAAAAAATAAATTTTCCCTCAATTTTTTTTAGATACTTTGCAAAGGCATAACCCACACTGGATCTTCCAGCACGTTCGGATTTTGCCATGTACTATGTGTCCCTAGGTCAACATATGTTGTTGACCCTGGAACAACATTTTAATGCAAAAATATATTATTGACCATATCTCTACACCTAAACCTACATTTACCCATGAGTAAAATCTAAAATCAGAGGAAATGATAGATGACTGAGACTGATGTACAAGCACCAAACACTGATTGTAAGCCTAAACTTCACAAAAACTGTTTCTTCAGATCTGATTGGTTAATCACAATCACAAAGATGCTGACCCAGGGACATCTTGCACTTGACAAAACAGTCTCACTCCATTTCGTCACATTTTGACACTTGGTCAAAACAGTTTTGCATTGTTTTTCTGTCACTTTTCGATGCAAGGGGTCCTCCGTTGTTTTCACGTGTTTTTCTTAATGTAATGGTTTGCATGCATATATAAATGTATTATATAATTTTTTTGTTTTATTGGAGCACCAATCCTGTTATGTCCTGTCATGATGCAATCGATCACGAGATACTCCAGAAGACTTGGAATGTTAATATCTTTCAAATAAATGATGACGGTGGTTGTATCTGCGTGCTATATCTTTGTTTCATTGACAGATGGTAGGTTTAGGGGCAGGGTTTGGGTTAACTGCTCATAAATATGTAAATAACATAATTTTAATTAAAACTGTTTTAACTGTTTACATTGAAAAATCACACCCGTACATATATGCAATAATGTCAATGTTTTTACCCAATATATCATTTAATTATGACGATAAAATAAAAATAAAAATATTGCGCTGGCATATTGACACAAAGGGTTTCCTATTTAAAACAAAGGAGGACCCCTCAAGTCACCCCTCGAAATGTGACTTAAAAGGGGTACCTTGAGCATTGAAAAACGACACAAAACTGTTTTGACCAAGTATCAAAATGAGTTGGAGTGAGACTGTGTTGCAGAATCAGGTTAACAGGATCTTCCACTGTTTGACATCATGTCCTGTAAATGTGAATCAGACAGTGATCTCGTTCTGGAAAATTGTCATAGTATTTGAAGAGACTGGAGATTTTGTGACAGTTATGGAATTGCTTTAAACTTTGAAGAAAGTTACAATCCATATTTTGCGCTAGTACATTTGGACTGTATGCTGACATTGACAAGAAAAAAAAGATGTATTGTCAGACTGATTAGATGTGTATAATAAAATAGAACTGGAATTCTGAGAAGAGTAATGTCATGAACTTAGACCAAGTACAGTCAAAGAAAGACCGGGATGATGAAAGATTATGAAATTGGTCAACATTTCCTGGTAGAATTGGTGCATTACAACTGGGTCAAGCCAATGTAATTAAAAGGTAATTCAGAAGCTTGTTTATCCAATATCTCTGTAGGTCCTGTGTGTTTGGATAGATTTAATTGAATTTCACATGTATTATTATATTTTATTTCATCCAAATCCAGATTCAAATTCCTAATTCATGTTAGTGTATGAACCAGCTTAATATAATATTCATATAATATTAATCATCGGATGTTCTCCTAAATGTCCTTAAGCTTGTGTTCAAACAGACTTGGCCTGCAACAGTTTAACAGTACTTTTTAATGCAAAGTATCGTTTCAGAGAAAAAGATTATTCTCTAACTCTTGGGACAAGCCATTTAGATGTATTTAGGAGTATTGTCTTCATTTAGCCTCCAAAATCCAAGGTCACTAGACTGATTATTTAGTGTTGGTGTCAAGAAGTGCTCTCTGGTCATCCCTGATCTTGCTAGATCTCAAACAATGCTTTTCCCTGACGCCACAAAGATTCAAACAAAACCCATATGCCCTTACATTGCTCTGGCAGAGATCTTTGAAGTCTGGATGGGCAGCTTATGGCTCACGCAGTGAGGGGCAGAGAAAAAGACAGCAAGGAAGAAATGTTTCACTTAAAATGGTGTACTAAAGGGATAAACAAGAAACTTCCCCTCAAAAAAAAAAAAAAAAAAAAAAAAAACTCTCTTCACCTCATCCTGAGGCCTGTCCTTTTTTTCCTTCAACTAAAGTCTTTTCCCCAAGGGCTAACAATTGGTAAAACAGATGCTGCTCTGAACATCAAAACTCCATATCTTAGTATTTCTTTCTGCAGAGCTTCATACAGTATGTCATTGTTCATGCACCAGTTGATACAAATTTAAGACATAAGGCACACAATGGTGCTAAATCAGTTAATACGTTTGATACTTCCGAACCACACAGACATATAGGCTTTTCATCTGCCAAAGATGTGGTGACGGTTAGTAGTTGATACTAAACCGTGTGTTGTATTTTGTCCTGTACATCATCAGTCATGCTATGTTTATGCCAGTGATTAATTTAAATTCTTAAATTTAGCCTGAACCTTTAAGTAGAGTCTTCCAGTTAAGCGGGTGTTGTGTTTCCATTTTAAACAACCAGGGCAATTCATTTTTAAACAAAAACACCACTCTTGGTGGCTGAGGACATCAGATGGATGGACAAAACAAGACATGTCCTGATGTCTCTAAACATCTTTCCAGTGTGAATCTTGAGCACACTTCCAATTAAAAAATGTTAAGTCATTTTCAAACTGTGCTATTCAGTGTTAAATACTACAGTACTCATGCATTAACAACAGATACGTTTAACCTGGAATATCTTTATGTTTTCATTCTAATGTTTATGCAAACTTCGCAATGCTGATGGCATTGGTAATAGAATGAATGGAAACCAATTATTAAGCAAAAGTGGTTGAACTGAACTTGTAAAGGTCTTTTCAAATCCTGAAGGACCTTTTAGGAAGCAAATATAAGGAAATGGAAAATACTTATACAGTGGAATTACTACATAGGAAGTTCCTTTTCAGGAAGTCGAGCTGTGTCGATGAGACGCTATGGGAACACCCTCAACATGACGGCTCTGAATTGTGTGTTGAATCAGCCAATGAGGAATTGGGATGTCATAGGCAGGTGACGTCACTAGTCAGGAAGCATATAAGCACGTGGAATGCTGCTGGCAAACTAGCTTTCTGTCATTCAGTGAAGCGCTCTGTTTTGAATGTGTGTTTGTCTGCTAGACTAAAAGTGTCTCTGTCTTTGAAAGAAAATAAAAATAAAAAGAATGTCTAAACAAAAACAAAAGAAATCTAGGGGTGAGAGCAGCTCACAATAAAGTGTGTGTGCATGTTTTTTCCTCTCTGAGGATACACACACTCTTTGTGTTGCCTGCATGGGAGCGAGACACGCAGAAGCAGCTCTCCAGCCACATAATGAGGAGAGATGCAGGAATTGTGAGAGAACGCTGCTGCGTGTGCTTCGCTCCCGGAGGGCTCTCTTCGATGATGAAGGAGCCTTCATAAGCGATCCTCGCGAAGCTGGTCCTCCTGCCGAGGCAGAGCGGCGGCAGCGTTCGCGGGGATCACAAGCCGATCTTGATCGCGAGAAGTCAGAGACGGATTAATCCCTATCTCGCTCCTCTGCATCAGGATCGGGTGCTAACCGGAAAAGGAAGGAAGCACGTTCTGCTACTTCCTTTCATTAGGGCGGCACAGCGCTGCTCTTCTCTTCATCCGAGGGTGAAGAGAACACCAGCAAGATCAGTCATCTTCCCAGTTGGTACAGTGCTGGAATTCTTGCAGAGTAGATTCTCTACTGCGGTCACCCACTCCACCCTAAAGGTTTACATGGCGGCTATATCGGCCTACCACTCCTCTCTCGGTGGATAATACACTGTGTAAAGAACCCTTGGTCATACGTTTCCTCCACGGTGCACTGAGGTTGAGGCCTCCTGTACGTTCCCGGGTACCATGTGGGCCACATTTTGAGCCCATGGAGGAGATCTCAGATCGTTTGCTTACGATAAAGACCACACTACTGCTAGCGTTATGTTCTCTGAGGAGAGTAGGTGACCTTCAGGCCTTATCAAGAGTCCTATGGTCTGCGTATTAGGCTATTTTACAGCGTTTGGGACTGGGGGACGCTTCTGTGAGTTTTTTAATAGGATATTCTCCAGAGGGTTTCCCTGGTTCAGTTCTCTTGCCCTCAGGGAATGTCACATACAGCAGAAAGTCAAAACTTCTTTATGACAGAATGAGTCACCCTCTTCCCCAAAGCACTGGTAGCACAATGCCACATAGAATTCCTGGGCATTTACTAAGGGTGGAGTAAGGTTGCGTAATAATTTATATTTTTCAGTTTGTCTATGCTCATCATAGATATCAGAGCAGTTATAAAAGCACAGGGTAATTTTCTGTTCTGTTCATGATTAGCTATACAGCTTCTCTAACTATTTCCTTCACACCTGGGGCAGGATTCACAAAAATCAAAAAACTGTTCAACTTCCATGGAACCTTTCCATTGCACAAAAAACCTTTCCATTGTACCTTTTGTGCAATGGAAAGGTTCCATGGAAGTTGAACAATGGTGGAAAATTATTCTTTAGTTCACTAAAACTTTCTGCACGCTAAAAAATAATGGTTCTTTTAAGAACTGTTCACTGAAAGGTTCTTTTGGGAATCAAAATTGTTCTGTTTTGAATCCTTTTTGGAATTTAAAGTGCCCCTATTATAGATTTCATATTTGCACTTTTACATTTTCATATTACCCGCCCAATTGTTGGTCTTTTTTACTTTAGTTTAAATGAAAATGCAAATTCATTCTTTGCCACTCTGGGTACCACTTTAGTCGAGCCAATCGCTTGGAGTCATTGAGCAAGTAAGGTAAAATAAAAACATATTTTAGGACAATGAATGTGTTTTTTTGACCTTGCATGCATGGTAACCTGTTGTTGAGGATCCCAAAAACTCTTTCATAACTCATAGAAGGGGCACTTTAAGAATGTATATCTTAAATGTAAATGTAACAGGGTTAAAAAAAATAACAATTAAAGTGTAAAGTCTATTGAGTGTGTATTTTCTAGTTTTATATATGTCTGCAGTACAGTTTCTTCAGTCAAACTGATTTGTACTGTCCTTTCTATCAAAAAAGGTATGTTTTCATGTTTATGTGGTTATGTGGGGCTCAGTGTAATTTCTCAACCTGAGGTGTTGCATTTTGTCAAAATATGTGGTTGAGTACCAGACACTGGGTGCACAGCCACAACCATTACAACGTTTTTTCCCCCCTTGTAGCAAAGCACTGAACATTATCAAGTATGAGAACAGAGTGATGGTAATGTATAATGATGAGATTAATCTTTATTTATCAAATGCAGAGACGACCTCTGTAGTAAAGACGATGATAATCACTAGAAATCAGGTGTCCCCAACTAAGCAAACCACTGGCGACAGCAGCAAGGAACCAAAACCCCATTCATGAGAGAATTGGGAAAAAACCTTGGGAGAACCAGGCTTAGTTGGGTCCAGTTCTTCTTTGGCCGGAGGCCCAGCACCTAATTTCCAGTTAAATTTTAAACACATGTTAGATTGTTTAAGGAAAGTCCGTTCGAGGACCATCAACGGACAGCAACAGGTATCAGACTCCCATTGTAGAATGCACAGAGCGTGCTGTCCGAATAGCTGGTGTATCGTGCTATGTCCACAAACAGTCAGGTATGGTCCTCAAGCGATCTCTTCCCTGCTCCAGCAGGAGGAGGAGATAATCGGGGAGAGACATGTGGTTCATTGGGGAAACAGAAAATAAAAACTAACAAAAAACACAAAAACAAAAAGGGCAGGGAAAACACGCCACTCAATTAAACTGTTAGGTTCCAGTCTACTGTCACGGTGTGACTCAGGGAAGCATGACGGCAGATGAAGTTCAAAAAACCACAAACTTTAATAATCCAACAGGATAGACATCAGGCAGGGTATAAACACACAAAATAACCTTGAGACTGGATCCACACAATCTGAACTAAGCACTTTATTAGGGCAGACATTGGCTCTAATTAAACATTACACACCAGTACACAAAGACACAATTAACAGAAACTGGGGCAGACTGAGACAGAGCACATGGGGAATGAAAACAATAACAAAACAGTCCAGGGCATTACAGTTTGAATGAGATGTGAGCACGCGTGATAATTTCAGCGATTAAAACCTTGTGTTTAACTCTCTTCTTCATGTGTCCGGGCCCTCTACGGCCCAGTAATTTTAACCAATAAATTTTGTATCCCAATTCCAGCATACCAATGATTAATACCGGACTCTCAGGGGGACTCTCACCCCGAGAATTTGACCTGATTTTTTTCACAATTTTTTTTCTACCCAATGGCAAACAGCACGCAGAGGCACAGGCACTGTTCAAAAATTACAAAAATACTTTATTAGAGCAGTGTAAAAAAAAAAAAAAACAGTTGAGAGTTTGCACGTTGATTCCAATGAGGGCTTACATCAACAGAAATAAATAACTCATCATGGAGCTACGGCCTAGAACAATTATTTAAAAATTTTTAAACAGTCTTGTCACAATATACTCTAAATAAACATCATTCACTGGAAGGAAAGCCATACAAGCAATTGTAGGCTACAAATGCAAACAAAACTACACATAATTAATAAAAATACAATTTTCTTAAAAATAAAAAAATCACAAAAACAAATAACCAAATCGATTCAAAGAAATGAATATAAAATAAAGAGTTAAATAGAATAATCAAATATCAGAAGAATACTAATTAGAAATTATGAAAACATCCAATTTGCTTTTCAACCTAAATTTGAGGTCATAATAAAATGGAGTCAGACATGAATTTAACCTAAATTTGATTTTTGTTTGTTTTGCTGAACTTCTGTCTCTCACCTTCACTCACTCAAAAGATCCACACTTTAATTTGACTGGTGTGTGTGTGTGTTTAACCCAGCACCTCCTTACATAAGCATTTTCAGATCTAAATCCCTTCCAGCTGTGAACCTTCATACAGGATGGCTGTTTTCACAAGGGGAGCTGTATGATCTGCTTCAAATCAGTTCTGAATTACGAGTCTCCTCTCCGGTGTTTTCTAAATAACTATTCTGATCTGTTATCTGTGAAACATATAACAATTTAAGGCTTATGTTTTCTTTTTATTGTTTTGCTGTTGGCAAATTATATGTTACTGTTTACATGATCAAGTACAGCTTAGCATTTTGGGCAGGGTGTAAATTTACACCTGCCAAAAGGTAAATTCAAGTAAAAAATGGATTTAGAGAGGAAATGAAACAGTTCCTCACCAGGTGTCTGGAATTGTGACATAATTCAACATAGTAGAATAACAGCATTACTTAAATTATGATAACGACTGTTGTAACTATTACAGTATTAAATAATAATAATCAGAAAGTTGTCAATTCCCAGAATTGTATGTGGTCACATATAGGGAATTTTCCTTAAATGAAACCACTGAAACATAAATTTGTACACTGTACACTGTGGAGAAGAACAACCAAATTAATACATTTTTGTTAGGACAAAACTGAATATCATTTTGTAAAGGTAGTTAGTCAATGATAATAAATGTTTACAAACAGTAACTTCTGTATTTCTGTTGAAATTACTGTTCATTATCCAGAATTACATTAAAACATCAGCATTCTAGTGCTAGGTGGACTGTCTTCACCTTACTGTAAGAAGTAGAAGACAAAGTTCTCAAAAATGTTCAATGAATATATAGAGGGTTGAGAATCAGAAAGGCGTAAGTTAGATTTCACCAACTTTACAGGAGGGCAAAAACAAAAATTTACCATACAGTTCTTTGATATGACTTTATGTACAATTTTTTTACACTCATTGCTGACGGTAGACGTTTGCCAGTAGAAAAGATGAGCTTTCATTTGATATATTTCACCAGAAAAATGTCACTGTCCTGGTTCTCACAAGATACTGACAAGTTCAAGTTTTTTTTCGTTGATGCGTGAATTTTACCTGCACACTTTAAGACCTGCAAGTCAGTTGTGCTTACTGCTAAATATGTATTACAACAGTGCAGTTCTTTGAAAGCTACAGTATAAGGCTACAGAGAGATACTGATATTATGAAAGGGGTCATATGATGCGATTTAAAATTTTGTCTTTCTCTTTGGAGTGTTACAAGCTGTTGGTCCATAGATAAAATCCCTGAAGTTGCAAAGATTAAAGGCAGGGTATACGATTTCTGGAAGCCAATGTTGATATTTGAAATCACCAAATCGCCTCTTTGATAGCTTGGCCCCACACATACATAGTTTAAGCAACCCAGTCAACGAGTTCTGTAAAACAAAGCAGTACCAAACTTACACTGTCTACATGGGACGTGAGTGGTGCGACAAAATACTATAGTCATTATTATCAGTGATGCTAACTTACATGCTTATACGATATTTACCCAAATCATATTTCGCTCTGCTCGGCTGTTCACCGAACACTGTCTCCTCCACGTCACTAATAGACATGCCTATTACTGCTGATTGGCTACAAGTTTGTTTTGCTGAAGGGCCTGATTCTAATTTCTAAGGCCTTTTTGAAAAATCGTACACCCCGCCTTTAAAGACATATTCTTTATAAAACTTATGACTTGTCCACGCTCATGCAAACACGCCCTCACTTTTGTATGTCACATAGTGGGTTTATTTTGAAACACCGCCCAAATGTTTATGCAAACAAAGGAAGCAGAGATATTTTTCTTGCTTTAGTGTTGCTGCGGGCGCCATGTTCTGGAGATGCTGTGTGTCGTTATGAAAGTAAAACTACTTTGTTTGTGCTTCCAAAAGAGGACATAACTAGAAATCAGTGTTAAGTTGCATTAACAACACTGCTCCAGAACAGTTCAGCACAAATATTAGAGTGTGTTCAGCATATATACGGAGGATTGATTCCTGAACCTGACAGAGCAGTCTATGCTGGCTGTGCACAAAGACTATAAAGTGGAGCAATTGTGCACTGGATACAGTGTTGAACTATCTCTATAATACAAAATGCAATATCAAATAACACACTTCAGAATGTTATGTGTGCTTCAGTATGCTACTCAACACATCTTCAATAGACATCTTGGAGATGTACGTGTGCTGGGTTGGCTGAGCTGTGTACAGGAAATAAATGAAAAAATGAAATTAATGAGCAGTCTAAATCAGACACAAGATAAACCATTGGGATTTTCGGTTCTCCCTGATAGCAGGTGTGGCAAAACTTAACAAAGCCTCAGACAAATCTCACTTTAATGGTTTTGCATGAAGTTGTTGAAGCATGTTAGGCTGCACGCTGCCCATGAAGCACAGGTAAAACCGTTAAACTGCTTTGTTATTCTCTCATACTTTAGAAAAATATCAGTTTAAGTTATATTTTCCCTAAAACACCAACAGCTTTTAAAACACAGGGATGAACGTAAAAGTATGGTTATTTTACATACATATTTTGAAAATCTCCATTGTCAAAACACCACATAAAAAGCAGAAGAATATGAGGCCTGCTATTTTCTTGGCACGAGCCCAAACAGCAAATTCACCCAAGATGCCACTGGACTTTCTGTGCGTTACTTTTTTGTTGTTAGCTTTTGCTTTAATTGCTGAAAAAAAATGCTATTGATGCTGTTGCTTTGTTTGCAGTTGTTATTGTCATTTATAAATAAACGAAGAGAGCAAGACCATAAAGATTGCACCTTAAAAACAATGACTCAGATGCAAACAAGCTCATGAAACGGAAAATCCCATCTTCTTTTCAAACTGTTTCCAATATATTCTACACACAAACAGCCAGAGAGCATTAACGTCACATTTAGATGTGCCCGGCTGCTGGTGGAATATAAGAGGAAGAATAGTTTCATGGAGAAATATCTGCTGAGAAATAATTTTGCCATAAAATACAATTTTATGAATGGAAATAACAGCAGATATGCACTGTAAAAGAAGAAAGAAATCTTAATGTGACAAAAAGAAAGGTTGATTGATTCATTCATTCATGTATTCAGTTAGATGGTACGTAAATTTAATTAATGGTCATTTTTATTTATTTATGAATGGGAAAAAAAGAACAAAATGTTTTATTTTAGTAATGATTAAGTGTGATTATCTGATTGCTTCTCAGATGATTCGCATCATCCATTAGGTAACGTAAGCATGTCTTGTGTTCATATTTATTGATATTTGATATTGTAAAGTAGCAAAAAATCACATTTTCAGCTTAATGTGTTATCTGAAGTTTTACAGTGCTCTTTTCCACTACGGAGGAATTTCACACAGTGTTTTTAATAGTACACTTGGATGGATGATTGAGCTGCAATAAAACAGATTTTTACATGTCTTTTTTATAAATACATGACTTTAAAAATGCATTATTTGTCTGATGGGAAGACACAAGGTAGTGGGTAAATCAGTGATGGCACCACACACAGTATTGAATGAGAACTCCCTATTTGCCCCGCAGGAATTGTGGGCCGACTCGGCATTTGAGGAATGCCTCTAATTGCTGTCACTTTGACTCGGCTTGTCTGTTCTGAAGAAGTTAAATATGCCAAAACCCCTGTATGTGACGCAGAGGTTATCATTTAAGAACTGCTAATAACTACTTTGATTCACAATATGGTATGGTATACTATCATTTTTAAGAATGAGGATTTATAATTGGCTCCGGCAGTAAAGTGCTGCCTACTTGAATAAACTAACTTCATTGTTATACTGTGTTGACTCCTTAGCAACCAAAAGTACAAGTTCAAGTTTCATTTCCGCTTCAATTGTTTGTGGTTACCTTCAAAAGCATGGGACAACAGCGACGGACAATTTTACTTTCCACTCATTTTCTCCATAGGGGATTTAAAAAAAAAATTCTGTGAAAAGTGAAAAGTCTTTAACCAAATCATCGAACTCACAGCGCTGCATGCTAACTTTCTTATAAATCCAAAGCAAAATAAATAAAGGGGAAAGGGAAGAGACAAAAAAAGTACAACATAAAAATACAAGCCAAATAGCACTGATAAACAACTTCTGATCTCTGTATTTCTAAATGAAAAAGATGGTTTTTATCTTTGTTGTATTGGTTTATTCTGCTTAATCCTTCTATCCGGCAGTGTCTGGAGAGCAGGCGAATATATGAAGAGCGGGATGGGTGTGTGGAGGAGGGTGTTTGTTCTCTGCTGCCGGCCTTGGCGGGACAATAGCGAGCTTCTGAAGCGCAGAGTGGTGGGATGAAGAAGATGAGGAGTCAATGAGTGAAGAGGAGGCAGCGATATGTCAGCTCTTGACCCAGCCATGAGTGTAGGAGGCTGGACTCAATTACACAGCCCAGGACTGAAACATGGGATACATGGCCTGCTAATTATTTTGCTACAGATGTCAGTTTCCTGTTTGACTGTTTACTTGCTATTTGACTTGCTATTAATTCCCCTGTGAAGTATTGAGAAATTAGTCTGAAAAGATACAGTAAGGAAACAGTATTAGTTCCTAAATTAAAGGAAAATTAACCTTACTTGAATGACTCAATCACATTATAAATCTTGTTTCATTAGTGTTTAATAATATCTGCTTTATCTTGCATAGGGTGGGTCACAAGACCATTCAAACCCATTTAACTTGAACTTATTCAATTTCATGCATTATGTTGTATACATTTTTTCATGCAAAGTTTTTAGCCCTGATTTCAAAATGTATCCCTAAATCGTGATAGGCATATGGTATTTTCTAGCAAATAAACAAATTACTAAATACATATTGACAATTTATTTGTATTTTATTTCAATTAATTTCATTTAATGATGCCTAGCTATTTGGGTCCCATACTGAATTAAACCCATATTCCACTCTTTTACTCTTTAATCACAAAAATCTCATTTATTGTTAAGTTAAATCAAGCAACCCATTTCTTTATTAAAGAACTTGTAGTTCAAATTGTATCACTCACCAAAACAAATAAAAATAAAAATAAACACTATATATTATACATACAAAATGGATTTAATGTCTATCTGTCTGTCTATTTATTTATTAATGTATGCTTGTTTTTCACTGGCAAAAATCAGACAGCACTATTTCTCATGTCATGCTCACATGATGTCTGTCAAACACTAGCAGTGAACCATATAAAGGCCAGAACATATCAGAAGAATGAATGCTGCAAGAAGAAGATAACACCGTTGCTTAGAAAGCTATCAACATCTTTGCATTTTAGCTCGTTCATCCACAGAGGAGTATCTTTAACAGTCAATCGTGATTCCAGAGCCTGACATCAGAGTCGAGAAAGAACTGCAGGAGATGTGATCGAGCATGAAAGATCTTCATCATGGACTCAACTTTTTCTCAGAACCTTCCTTTCGTTGCCTCCAGCTCTCCGGGCACAGAGCCAGCACATGGAAGCCATAAACATGAAAACACCTTGAGCCTTTCCCTCTGCAGTGCTTCTTGAATCAGAGGGCTTGTGCCTCCACACCCCATTGACGTTTCAAACCGCTCAAACCTCAGCAAGTGACTCCGCCTCATGGCCCTACAGGAGTTACAGTATTTGACTACAATCAGTGACTTACTAGGGTAAACCCCCTAGAAAGAACTCCAGGCTCGAGAGTAAAGATGATAGGCAGGTTGTCAAATTTGCATGCTCGACTACATAGTGAAAAAAGGGTGCATTCAGGATCACATACCCTGAAGTCTTTAATGTGCATCGCCCACATCATTCGGGAAAACCCGTCCAACCACTTTCATTAACCACAACCCTCATCGCAGTGAATATGGAACAAACTCCTTGTGGTACAGGAGTTAAGTGGATGATACGATTTTGGACATTCAAGCTTTTGTGTATTGAATCTCCATCCATGTTTTAATAGATCATGTGAATGTAAGTTCAGTTCCACCTCCTCCACTAATCTCACTGATCTCGTTTCACACTGCACTTTTGTGTCCGAACCACGGTATTTCAAAAGATGCAAATAATTTAAGATGCTCTCTGGGGGCTATTTATTCGGAGACATCCTGCTGTAAGAAGCGCATTAAACTATAATGCATAGACGCTAATTAAATATCATAAATAGTGGGTTTTTAGAACATATTGCATTTATAACATATATACTTGAATTTGAACCCCTTTGTGTGCACCCCGTTTCCTTTAGCTCAGACACTAAAGCATGGCGCTAGCTAGCTAGAAAGTTTGGGAATGCAATGTATGTACACCTTTAATGCAACTGAAATCACGTTGCATAAAGCATTCTGAAGAATGCATCAACGTAACCAAGTAAATTCTAACAAAAAATACACTTGGGTACATACCAAATCTTCTAATGTGAAGCCATTAGACTACCAAAAAAAGTAATCCACATGGGAGCAAAAGTTTGGTTCAAGAATGCTTGCTAAAATAAATAGTGTGTGTTTTGCCATCTTGGGTCCATTACTATGGAGACAGACCTTGGTAATGCCTGGACGGGTGAAGAATTTGGGTTATCAAAGTACTATATCATTGCCCTTAATGTGAAAGCAATTCTGACTGGAAGTCTTCAACCCCAGCTGGTGCACTGCACACAGTTATGGCTTCGGCAAAACTGAAATACAACAACACTTGACCTATGCTATCTGTTACCTCTCTAGTCCTGAACCAGTCAGAAGGGTCAAGAGGTCTGGGTGGCTCCCGGGTCACATTCCAACTCAACACTGAGCTTGTAAGGGCAGCCCATGACAATGCAACTGACATGTCTTTGAAGGCCCAGAACAGTTCCATTACACTGCCATGGACAGATTATGCATAAAGCAAGTGGCTATACTAGCTTTCTTCAAGTGCTCATTCTTGTATATTTTTTACTAATTAACTTCAACTCTGAGAGTTTCATAGTCTCAGAGGACAGTCTCTTTAGTGTCATGTTTTCAATAGCACCAAACATATTTCCGCCTACGTCAAGTCTACACCAGACATGACCATTGTCATGTCGCACCACGCCACATTTGCTTAAAGGCTGTCTGCACTGAATGAGTCAAATCAATGCATTTGTAAGTCTGTACATTATGAATAAAAGGGCATCAGTCTGTAACTTTTGTTTTCCATCGCATCTAATGTAGACGATATCACTGATAACTGTGGTAGTAATGGTAGTTGTTGATTTTGTTGCATTGTGTCATGCTGCTCGGATCTGTATAATATGGAATTAGGTTAGCTGGTTTCCCAAGCTAAAAAGTGTGCAAAACAACACTAAATTCAACAAATCAGACCAGTAGAAACAAGTCCGGACAGCAAGGACAAGCAGATCAATTTAGTGAGGTTTTAACAAGGGGAAGTGTTTGATGATAGTGGCCAGAAAGGCAAAATTTTAAACTAAAAATGTAGTGCAGTAAAATGAATCACAAAATAAAATTTCAAGCATTCTTTGGCGGTGGAAAAATATTTGAACCTTATTTTCTCTAAAGTCAGAGAGCTGCAGGAAAGACATGGTGGTAAAAATTAGATGAGACCACTCTGTTATGATATATGAGTGGACTGGCCCAGTTCAAAGCTGGGTGTGTTGGGTATCAAATTGCATTATATATGCGTTTAAGTTCAGTACCCAACAGGGACATGAATAAAACAATGGAACCACTGGACGAACCCTAATTTTCAGAGATGTACATTTCTTTGTGGGAATTTCCCATCAAAATTATTAATACCAGGTTTTTGTGCGCTGTGAGAAAACTCCTCATGTCATACTCACTTAGTGCAGTCGGCCAAGTGAGCTTCCTGTGAGCGTAATTCTTCTTTAAATTCAATTCAATTCAGGGCCTCTGAACTATAGCTGGAGCCCCAATCGAAGCGGTTCCATCTGCTGGCTTTCATTCTCCGTTGTGGTTTTGTTTGTGGGTTTGAGTTGTACTAAAAAAAGAAACGTAATTTCTGTCAATCCTTTATTCTGTCTCCCATTTTCTGCATTTGCAGTTCAGCCGCCTCACATTTTCTTATGCAAATACCCGAGAAGCTTTCCAGAGCAAAACGGATCGTGACTGAATGACTCAAGAAAAGAGTTTGCAACAACTATTGAGGTAACTAATTCCAACGATGACTAACAGGACTAGGGAAATGTCAAGTTCTGAATGGCTGATACGGGCCAAGCAAATCATGGCAGTGAATCATCTCATGAACAGAGCCTAAGCAAAGCTCCACTTTCCTGTTACTCCAAGTGCTACGCAACGGATTCTGCAGCCTATAGACGTGACGAGAGAAAGGAGGGGCAGAGAGGGAGGGAAAGGGGAGGCACTAGGACCTGTTGGCTCCTGCAGTGGAGGTCAGGGAAGTAGCTGTGGGACTCCAACTTTCAGAACAATCAATTTCCCTTAAGAGAGTGGGAGCAGGGCTGGAGTGGATGGCAAAGGACCTGGATACTCGCATTTTGTAACACCGAACAGGACCGGGCATTGGGGATAAACCTGTGGAGAGTTTGAGAGCTGGAATACAACCAACTTGGGGTTTTGACATTTCACAAACGTGAGAGGAGAGCAGCTGTGAGGTAAGCAGCTCTGGGTGCTGATGTTTTGAAGTATGAGTTTCGAGGAATGCTTTTGAATGGCTGTCAACAAGCAAAAGGGAAGCTTTTAATCTGAAATGAGCCCGTATCCTATGACAGGAAGACTCAAGGTGCTGTTGACAAGGAAAGCAATGCATGCATAGAAGAGAAATAACTTGAGTGATATATTAAATGGTATCTGGAGGGGAGAGGACCGGCAGAAGCGGAGCTCACTTCATCAGCTTCAAAAAAAAAAAAAGTAAAGAGAAGAGAAGAAAAACCCAAGCTGTTTCTGAATGAATTCCAAACCAAATTGTGTGGTTTGGACAAGAATAACTTGTGGTATTATGAAAACTCAAGCGTTCTGGGTGTGAGATAACATGTAGTTGAAGCATGGAAAGATAAACTTGGAGGTCTGCTAGGTGCTGGGGACCACCAGACTTCGCAGAAGTATGCTTAGAAGTAAGAGACCCCTAAAACATCAAACCTCCCCCTTTCTCTTTTTCTTCCCATCTATCCGTCAAACCACTCATGTTACACAACCAGAGGGTCTCACTATCGTTGCTTCATTCCTCTCCGAGACATGGAACGCATTACAGATTTTTATCATTATCATCTGGACAGGAGCTGTGGTTAACATACAAGCCCGTTTCTGGTTGAAGTCTGAATATGCAAACGGGAGGGAGAAGGCAGAGGGATTTTATCAATATTTGGCAGCATGATGTAACAGATCAGGGAAAGTTGGAATATACAAATAAGACATGATTTTTTTTTTTAACACATACCGTCCAGTAAAGGTTGGGCAATTGAGTCAACATCTGCAAAAGATAAAGTTGCCTGCATTATATACTTCGTAGGACTGTATACGTATACTTGCCTTGTCCAAATGCAGGTTGACGGCCCTCTTGAAGTCACTTTGGATAGGACCCAACGTTTACTTGACACTGAGTGAGTGAAGCCTTTCAAATTCCCAGATGCTCTCTTGTCCTGAGGCAGATGGACAGTGCTATTTTCCTTCCATACAATGATGTTGGCTATTATTATTCATGAGCAGGGTCAGGTTTCCCATTGAGCCTGAATTAAAGGTTTCTCTCTGTAGATCTGTGCTCACGTAGAGTAGCGTGTCACTGTGGTAATGAGAGGTAATGAGGGCTTCTAATGAGGCAGGTGGGCCACTGCCAGCAACTCCCCTGGGTGTTTAAGTTACCCAGGCCAAAGACTCAAGTCTATAGCTTAGTCCCGACATTGGCCGTGAAAATATAAAATGACCATACGGCTCAATGAGAGCACACTGACCATCTGGCCAAGCAAAATAGATGAGGTGGATCTAGTTTTACTCACCCTACATTCCATGTTCACACACAAAATACTTCTGCAGAAACCCGACACAAACACACACCCCAGGGTCCTGTTTGACTCTCTCTGGCACCCTGCTGAAACGATCTGGAATATATAGTATCTTCTGATGGATTTCAGAGTTTGGAAAGCCCTGGGGTTCTTGTTTGCACTGCCAAGACAGTTTTATGAGTATTTGAGCTCGCTTTGGAGCGCTTCTGTTTAGGATAAGCCGTGTTTGTTTGTGCAGAGAAGGCCGACCTTCAACAGAGAGCAAAATTTAATGCCCCCTATGGCCACACAAGAGCTCGAAAATGGTTCCCATGGTGATTCACGCAACATTTGAGTAGGGAAGTGAATGTGATAAATTAACAGAATGACTGTAAAATGAGGTGCGATGCTGGAATATATCAACGTCAGTAGAGGAGCACTAACAGATAATAAAAACATGTGCTGTTGGTATTGGTGGAGGAAGACATTAGAAGTTTAGGCAATGTTGTTGGTAGGTCTTTGCGATGCCAGAATTGTTTAATCTTTGGTAGAGCTGTTTAACCCCAATGCTTTCTCAGAGATCAGTTGTCCAAATGTAAAAAAAAAAAAAAAAAAACATATCCAGACAGATGCTTGAATGTATTCATGAATCTTGAAGCCACTTGTAAGAAACCTATAAACTCTGTCCAAAAACCTGTTTCTCATTTAAAACTGATGCGATTTCTGTCAAAATGTTTATAGGATATTATTTGTCTGTTCCAAATACGTCATCACATTTTTTGTCAAGCCATGGATTGCATCCCAGGGGCCTATAGTTTTTTTTTTTTTTTTCGCAGAAATCCCACAATTTTAACACACAGCAGCTTTATGTATCATAATTGATCTCGTATTTAGTTTTCCAACTTACAGTGGGGTCAAAAAGTTTGAGCGTAGTGAAATACTTGATGCTTTCTATATTAAACAAATTGTGATAAAATGTTAGTTTAGGGACCAATTCCCACTATTAATTAGTTGCTTACTGGCATGGATATTAATAGCATACTGGTTGTTTATAACCACTTATAAAGCACATATTAATATATTATTCTACAAAACCATATTTTACCTTCCTATTTAGTAAGCAGCACATTTAGAGTTTTGTTGTTGCTGTTGAAATTTTCATCGTATAACTTATCTCATGTTTCTGTTTTTCAACGTACAGTGGGGTTTAAAAATTGAGCATAGTAAAATACTTGTTGCTTTCTATATTAAAAACGATGGAAACACATTATTTTAGTGACCAATTAAAAATCAATGTTACGCTTATTAGCATCCTTTTTACTTGCATATTAGCTGTTTATTTGTACTTATAAAGCACATTTTATTGCCTTATTCTGCATGACCATATTTAACCTTACTAAGTGAACGTTTTGCAAATAACGCATTTCGAGAGGAACACAATACGATTAATCCCGCACAGCTGGTGGCTCATCAGCTAACCAGTCCCCTTGCCAACTTCCAATCACCTCATTTCCCTTCACTATATAAACCTCAGATTTCATTCCATCCACATCTCGCTTCAAGCATCCCACCTCGTCCCCTTCTCCACCGTTATTCAGTTCACGTCCCCCGGGGGAGCAGTACAGGACCGAGCCGAACTTCGAACCCTGCCCACATTAGGGTTCATACCACTAGGGTTCGGGGTTCGCCGTTCTCCTGGCCTCGCTCCCCTGACAGCATGCCAAACCAGCTATTCTATTTATGAGGAGAGCGTGAACTCTTAAAGTCATAGTTAATCATGAGAATTGTTCCTGAAACTTCTGCAGAATTTATAAATTTCTTTATAATCGTTATTAATAATTGAACTTTTTGAAAGATAAAAGTTGTGGTAGGTTATTTTATTTTATAATTATTTTTTATTTTTTGAAGCAACATCACAGACTGTAAAATCTGAATAGCGAAAATCGGACAGATTTGTTTTTATGCATCATTAATTCAAAGAAGCAGGAACTGTATAAAGATTGTTCACATGTACAAATGTACATATTTGATTATTACCGCTATTACCAGTAATATGTCCATATTCTGAAATATTGCTTTCATCATATTACAAGCACAGATTGTAAAATATTTAATTTTGCATCACAAGATTACTCTGTTTTTAAAACAACTTACTTTTGTTCTAAAGTCCATATTTAAATTTTAATTTGAATCCCAGATTTTGTGGCCTCAGGCTTTCAGACCTCCATGCACTGTTTATATATTTTATGTCCTTTTTATAGTTTGCAAACATTCTCTTCTTGCTGAATGTTCAAGGTTAAATCTATCCCTCTCGCACATCTAAATCTTCTCTTTGGTTCAGTTCACAAATGAGCATGTTTCATCCGATCCCCAAGAACTGAGGATTTGGACTTATGTACACAAGTGACTAACGATTCATTTCGGGTTGACAATCGCCACTAAAATAACAATCGAGAGAAGTTTGCTTAACAGATGTGATATGCCCTAATTTCAGCTCGACCGCAGAGCATGATGCCTTCACCTGTACCCCACCCACTGTACTTCTGTTTTCATATCATAGACAGATGACATGTTTTGCAGTGCTTGTCTCTACATGAGGTTGTCTCCAAAACATACACAGAACAGACACACAATCAGCAGGCTTTGAACTTGCCGCAATCACTTTCCCCTTGTGGGCCCTGACTTTACGTTACTACTTTGTCTTTTGCTACTGCAGGTGGGTAAGTAGACAAGTAATTTCATGTTTAAGATTAACAAATGATTCAGACAGCTGTGAGAATATTTACTTTTAGCGTGTGGCTCAATGTATGGCTCGCTTTCAGTGTGTACAGTGGCAGCTGTTGCATAACATGTCCATGGACGTTGTTTTTCTTACTAACATGAAGATTATAGGCTGAATACTTGGATATCTTGAGTCTGGTAACTTTTCACTATTACTTTTTGACCATTTTGAATCACTTTCACAAATTCGTAGATTTTTGAAAAAGTACAGATCATTCGTATGAGGTCAGAAAAACTGTTAATTATGAAAGACGTCACACACAATTTCAACCACCCACATTCAAAGCTTTCCTGTGCTGAACACAAATCAGTTCAGTATGCAAAAAAAAATATGTATCTGTCAAACTAGCGGATCTTGATAACTACTTCCTGTTTAAAAGCTCTCATCACACTTTCTGTGAAACTGAAACTAGGGGATGACTCAATCCATTCAAATCAATTCAAATGCATAAGTGTATGTCAGAATGAAATGTATTTCATTTGTTTCATGAAATGAAGAATTGCAGACATAATTTTGACAGTAAAACAATAAAATGATTGAAGCATAAATCTTTTGCATCCTAAACAACTGACCCAGAAGATCAATAATTGTGTTTCTTCATTAAAAAAACAAAACATTTACTACTATGATAATCCATATAAAATGAACATTAAATATTTTTGCGTTTGAGTGAAAATTATGTGCAAAGTGTAAAACTGCTATGCAACTGTGTATGTGTTTGGGACCCAATTCGGTACACAAATGCCACAATTTCCACTTTAGATTATTATCAGACGAAACATCATTTGAGATGTAGATGTGATGTAAATTACCCATTCCATGACTTTTAGAAATAAGAATGAAAATGATCTTCTGCAATGTCTACAGTTTCACATCATAAATTCATGATTTTCTAAATGTTCAAATAGCATATAGCTCAAAAAACTATACTCTGCAAACTGCGTTCAGCACAGATGCTGCGAGTGTGTTTTCTCTGTTAGGATCTGTGATAGCTTTCATCAGCTGGTAGACTTCCTTCATAGTGTCTGTCACTGTGCTTATATAAGACTGTATGTGTGACGACTTGGTAACTTCTCACAAAATGAATTTCACATTGGATTTACAGCCTTGAGATCTATGAGATCTACTACAACCTCTCACATTTCCGCTGTGTGTGGCCTCAGAAGAATTATCACGCACCTTTCCAGAGCATGTCTGGCCAGTCATTCTCTGATCTTCTGGCCTGAGTCATTCTTTTGGCACTCACAGCTGCTCGACATGAACGCTTATATTTGCTTTAGAGTCCATTTCCTGCAGCCATAAACACTCAATAGCAACAAACTGTGGACGGTGATGCCAAGGCATCTTACCTGCTTTCACCTCCACATAACTGGAAGAGATTTTTGATGGTCAAGTCCCTTGAACTGAGCTTTGGTTTGCCCCTATTATGGTTAATGAAAGGTTCATATTTTGGTTTTGGGAGTCCCCGACAACAGGTTTATGTGCATGCATGGTCAAAAAACACATAAAGCAGATAAATGCAGTGAGGTCCTAAAATTCAAGATATTGGGGCAAAAAATGCCTCATATCTCTCATTTCTTTTTGACTCATGTTTATACCTTATAAGCAATATCACATGAGCAACGACCACAATATCACATTACTGGCTTTTGTCCTGATTTGCATGAATGCAAATGTGATTTTATACAATGGTTCCATAAATACAAAGTTGATATTGCGTTATATTTTAAACATGATATTAATTGTTTTTGCCTAATTTTGCAGAGAATATAATGACCTTTAAAGCCATAGCAGAATGTGTCTCTGAGCAACACAGAGGTGTTTAGTTTCTGAATGAATTCGCTTTTTGAACGAATCGTGTGAACCATTGATTCAAAGACCCATTCATAAGAAGGGTTATTCCAGCCCAAAATTCACAGTGCAATTTATTTTGTGATTAGTTATATCTATTAATCAAACTTAATGAGTTACAAATTTTTAATCGACAGACAGCCCTACTTATAATATGATTCATTTTTCCAAACCCCTCCATTGGTTCACGCTAATCTGCTGTGATTGGTCCGCTGGTCTAATTTTCATCTCATCATGTCTGTAATGTCTTATAAAGCAGTGTTTGTGAGCACAGTGCTGCTTTGTGTTCAGTGTAACCGGGGAAACAGATATTTTACCTCTCCAAAAGTGGCACCTAGTGGTGAAGAATCAATTTACATTTTCATTCAGACCAATGAGAAAAACCAACAAGTGGGCGGGCAATATGCTAACATTTCATGTTGAAATCAACATCAAACAACTTAGGACTTGTTTTAAAAACGACTCGTTTCAATGATTCAGAGTCAACTCTTTCTTTTAAAAGACAATAACTTTATCCACGGTGCACTTTCAGATTTAAAACTTTGCCAGATGTTTTCATTCACTTAGAGCTGTGTTACACACTGTCATTTTCAAAAATCCATTATAAGACCAGAATGAAGGGTGTCAGTCACGCTAACCAAAGGCACACTAGTTTTAGCTAGTAAAAGCTCCTCACTCCAAAAAGCCTCATTTTGTGATCTCCTCTGAGATCATTTGTACAGAAGAGTTAAATATGCATTATGCTCAGATATTGTTTAGTCTGGACAGGTTGTTCACAGAACAGGTTTCTGACTCATATACACAGTAATGCAGATGCACCTTTATTTTGATTTTCAGAAGCACCAACAGTGCTTGATTACAGCAAATCTTGTTTTCTTTTTTTATGTTTTTCTGGCGCTTTGGAATATGTATTTGTTAATCATTTCTGTATATTGACTTGGAATTGTAACAAACGCAGTTGCTGAGGATTTCACTAAATGTTAGCTTTTTGTTCACTATAAATATACTTTTATAGTATACAAAGTTTTTTTTACAAGAAACTTCTGTTGTATTTCAGTCTTTTTACTTCAAGAGTTCTTTCTTTCAGTGTGTTACTAGCAATTTTTGTAATTATTTGTTAAATTCAATACCTATTTGCAGTATAGCTGTAAATTCTGCACAATTTATTTCACTATATAATGGAATTTTACTTTCATATGAGCAAAGCAAGCTTGAAGCATCACTTCATATTTTTAGGAGTCTGCACAAAAGCACAATGGATTCAATCGAATCAAAAACATGTGGCATTTCCAAACATCTAATCTAATTTCTAGTCTAAATATTTTTAGACTAGAAGAAAACTGGGAAGTTAATTAATTACATGAAGCATTCAAACAAAACAGTTCGCTTACTCAAGAATCAAACTGACCAAAGCTACATAGGAGAATATTATTATTATTATTATTATTATTATTATTATTATTATGTTTCACTGTGTCAGCTCTTTTGCTTGTTTTGTGTGTATTAAATTTTTTTTTTTTACATTTTTTATTAATCAAAATAACCCAACTGCAGTTTGATTGAGATTATTTAGAATGCTCAATGAAAAAAATATGATTTTTGATAGATATATATATATATATATATATATAAGAAATCTCTAAAAAATCAATCCAGCATCTAATCAAATTTGTATGTGTGTAAAA
>JAUMHQ010000089.1:2846075-2858009 GCA_032361165.1 Enteromius paludinosus | reverse complement strand
TGTGGAGGGAACCTGCGTTTCTGAAACAGGGCCCAGTGTTGGGAGCTCCGATTCGCCGCCTAGTGCTAGCGATGGATGTGTCCCTCACTGGTCGGGTAGCGATCACGAGTGGTCGCTCAGCCCGGGGTTTGTGGAGTGGTCGCCATCTTACTGGCATATCAACTGCCTAGAAATGCTGGTCAGCAGAAGCTAAATTGTGTGTGTCCAGTGTGAGCAGGCCAGCGCCAACAGGAGCAATATCTTGAGCAACTGATATTTAAGCTTGACCGAGGCGAGTGGCTCGAATGGGGCCTGCCGTAGGCCATGGAGGGCAACGGCGAGATCCCAAGAGGGTATTAGGTGTGGTCTAGGGCGGTTAACCCATCTTGCACCTCTGGGGAACCTCACGACCAGTTGGTGCCTCCAAGGGATCACTGCATTGTGGTATGCTGTGATGGCAGCAACGCACACTTTAAGAGTTAAAGGGGACAGCCTGCACTCCAACTTTTCTTGCAGGAAGGACAACACTACTGTAATCGGGCATCTCTGTGGGTCCTCTCTTTTTTTTTTTTTTTTAAGGAGCTCCAGTCGACGAATAGAACTCGCCTCAGTGTGTAGGCCTGCCTTGTGGAGGGAGCTCTAGACTGAGAGATAGTATCTATCACAGCCTGTGAAAGGCCGGAAGGTCTGATGTGTCCCGTCCAAGAGCCAGGAATGCAGGCTCCATAAATCTGGGCACGGTGCCAGATCATGCCCATCCCCTGAGAAAGGAGGTCCTTCCTCACTGGGATTTTCCAGGGAGGGGCTGCCGCAAGAAGCACTAGGTCGGCAAACCAGGTCCGGGAGGGCCAGTAAGGCGCTACCAACAGAACTTGCTCCTTGTCCTCCCTGATCTTGCACAGGGTGGCACAGAGGGCCAGTATGGCGCTACCAACAGAACTTGCTAGGCAAGAGGTCTATCTATTCCTCGTCTAAGTTGTTCCAGATCAGCTGGACTTCCTGGGGGTGGAGTTGCCATTCTCCAGGGTGGGTGGACTGCTGTGGCTGCACGGTTGAGGCCCCTGGAATGTGAACAGCATGCAGTGACTTCAGCCGCGTTAGAAATCCAAAGGAACAGATGGCGGGTGAGTTGTGACATGTGGCAGAAGCGTAGACCACCTCGTCGGATAATGTATACTACGGTTGCAGTATTGTCCATCTAGACCAGCATGTGCTTGTGGCACAGCATCGGCTTTCGAAAGCAATGCAGGGCCAGAAACACAGCCAACAACTCAAGGCAGTTGATGCCAAAGCATTACAGGGACCCGAGGCTGCTTGCCCGTACAGCACCTCAACCCGTGAAGGAGGCATGTGTGTTGACCACAACATGCCCGACCATGGGCTGAATAGGCGGCGACACTCCGGGAAAACCACGGTGCCATCCCATCTCGGGACTCGATCATGTAACTAATGCTGAAGCGGTCATTTTTGAGAGGGACCGTTGTTATGTGCCTGAAGAAGTCCAGGCACTTCAGCACTGCCTGCGCGGTTTTTGGTGAGGTGGCAGCATGTTGACCGAGCCTGGCTCCACGCCATGAAAACAGATCCTCTGCACTGGGGAGTTCTTTTCCTGAATGCCCTGAAGGACAAGATGGCTGGGGTGCCGAAGCAACAGGTCCTTGCCAACAGTGAGCTACGGTGAGCCATTCATCAGGATAGTTGTGAAAGGAACAGGCCAACTGGAAGTACTGACATGTTCGACCCTGTACGCAAACCGCTCCTTTTTTCAGGGGGGTTCTGAATCGAGGTAAAATCGAGACATAAAAGTACATGCCTTCAGGCTGATGGCCGCGAACCCATCCCGTTTTTAGCCAGGATGGTTTGTTACCCACAGCTGTTCTTGGGTACGATGAAGTAAGGACTGTAGGCGCCGACCTCATCTCGGCTAGACGGCACAATCTCCGCACACAGGATGTTATCACGTTATCAGTTTGTTCTGTTTTTTTTCCTTTTATTGAAAGTAATGAACGCACTATCATAGAGGGTTTTTTATTTCTATTTGAGCAAATAGGGAATACAAAAATATTATTTGTGGTACTGAATTTCAAGAAATGTGATCTATTGGGTCTATTGGTCTAAAAAGTTTCCTATTTATACTAAGCATGCAAACAATTTTTATTTTTTTTTACAATTTGGAAAGTGTACTAAGTGATCCAGATATAGTATACTTTGTGAAAAACACATAAATGTATACACTTAAACATATAATGTAAAAAAAAAAAAGACTCTAAGATTAAACTTTACAATAAAATGCTATTTATGATTTCCTCCTTTTTTTCTACTTAATTTTTACATTTAAATTTATTGTGTTAATTTCTTAGAAATTTCTGCTTTTTTTTGCAATTTACAATCGATTTCTCACTAGCTATGTCATACTTTTCTCTCACCAGCAAAGTATGTATTTATGGAATTCAACATATCATACATTATTATTGTTTGGGGGTTTTTTGTAAACAAAGCAGACAATTATAATACATCTAACAAGAAACTACTACATCAGTCTTTCATCAAAAAGTACATTAATTCAATGTGTTTCTGATCAATATGTGAAAATCTTTCGTAGGTATATTAGCATACTATTTTTGCCAAAACACAGTACCATATTTTTAGCTTACATGGCAGAAAATGTATCATTTGACTGGGCATGAACACATTTCAATTGTTCCATGTTATTTTTATTTGTTGCTAAAACAAACAGATGCATTAAATTTAATTAGCACAAAGTTTGCACTCATAAAAAAAGAATGAATTGAACAATGTCGGCTTCAGCATTGCCGGTCACTAATGGAGATGAATCACTCAAAGTAGATTTAAGAGCATAGATTTATGAGGCTCATTTGTGGCTTCCCTCAAGTCATCAAGCATAAATAAAAGCTCATATGAAAACATGCCATTATTGTAGTTAAATGGGAGGGATTTCAGGAATTCCTGTTAAAGTGGATATTTTAGGAAGTTAAAATCATAAAGCATCCCTTTCTATTACCTTTATTTGTCCTTCACGGGTCATGCAGTGTGATGCAAATAATCAGAGAAGCAGTCTCATGCATAATTATATAAAAAGTGTTTTGGCGCCACAAGTTCTTAGATTTTGAGTGACTTTTAATGTTTATTCGCAGTGAAAACAAAGTAAATATCTGCTTTTACAAGTGCTGATCAGCTTCTCTCTCAGCTTTCCCTCCTTTTTTTTCCCTCTACAGGAAAGGTAGGCCATGATGTCTTGTGTTATTTTAACATTAAAATAAACAGAATGGATAACAACCGCAAACCTCAAACCACTGTAATCTCTCAGAAACCCCTCCTGTCATCACCAATTTCAGCCAGAGACTGTTTCAGGTACCAGCCTGTATCGTGTGATGAATGTGAGATGCTAGGAAAGTCTGTGACTGAAGAAAAAGTGCACAGAGAGCAGCACAGGATGGAGGTCTTCAGTAAACCCTTCTGACCCTCGGTGGCTGCGCTGAGCAGAGTGTTTATAAAGGTTTCACCAAAGGGAGTTCAGAGCTAATTTATGTAGCATTCGAAAACAAAGTGTACTCAGCGGCGCAGGACTGCAGGCTGGTGGCTGTGTATCAGTTTGATGAGTGTGTGTTTATACACGGAGCACATGTGCTGTGAGGAGCGCCGTGGCCCTTCACAGACGTCTTTGTACTGGTGCTGGAGAGCAGCAGCTCCACTGCTTTCCAAATAAGAATCAAAACATTTTAGAATCGGATTATTTAAAGTGTGTTGGGGTCAAAAGTTTAGGTCAGTGTTTCTTCAAGCTGTGACATACAGGTTATGAGAGAACTCAGTTAATATTTTGGTGCTTTTAAAGTTTTAAAACAAGTGTAAAACTGCAGCTCTGTACCAGTTGAGCCGCTGTTGTTTTCACTTTTAAGAGGTGTTAATGAATGTATTTTATGCGTGTGTGTGCAGGTTTATCTGATTTATGAGGACACAAATTTGTATAATGACATGGGTATGACATAGTTATTACAATAAGAAGGTGATTTATGAGGATATTTTCAGTGTCCCCGTAATTCAAAAGGCTTAAAAAACATACTAAATTGTGTTTTGTTTTGTTTTTTAAATCTAAAATAGCACACAGTTTCCTGTAAGGGGTAGGATTAGGTGTAGGGTCAGTGTAGGGCAATACCACATACAGTTTTTTTACAGTATAAAAACCATTACGCCTATGGAGAGTCCCCATAAATCACAAAAACCAACGTGTATGTGTCTTCAAAAACATTTGAAGTCACAATTTAGTACTTTTTAAAATATATAAAATGTATTATCATATACCAATACAGAAACAGAATACAGGTACAGAAGTACTTTATGCGTGCTTTAATATATTAATCAACAAGTCAAAAGTTTACTTCTTTTAAAAGTCAAAGGATTGTTAAAAGATTTAAATGTATTTTAAGTAAAACTTAAAAAAAGACATAACAAATGCACTTTTTTTAAAGTGTGTTAAGAAACAGTCCTGCACTTAAGTGACACTTTTATTTCATTAATAGTAAATTATTATTAAGAGTATATTACTTTTATTTTATTAAATGTACGTATACGTATGTAGGTATATATATATATATATACACACACACACACACACATACATACATACATACATTTAAGATTTAAATGCTGGTTGAGCTCTCCTTTTTTATAAACCTGGAATATTCTTTACCAGGTGTGATTTAAAGCATTGTAATGTGTTTGCAACACTGCTAAACAATATTTTCACCATAAATATTATTGTTTATTGTATTGAAAAACTACAAACTACATTAAATTGTCATAATATTTAGATACAGTAGTTCTGTAAATGTTCATATGCAGTGTAATCCAGACGCCAGGCAGCACATTACAGAAGAGTCTGCGTGTGACTAAAAGCGCAGTGTTTGCTTAGGTTAGGTTAGGTTAGGTTAGCTTAGGCTAAGTTAGGTTAGGTGGCATCTGAGCAGTATCGTGTGTGAGAGCGGCTCCAGACTTAAACATCGGGTGTGGCCTCAGTCTGACAGCTGCAAAGCATATACAGCCAAACATATACACAGCGAGAGAGTCAGTATGTGCATATGCTGCATGACTTTATTGTTTTTGAGCTCTGGTTCCGTCCTGTTTGTTTTCTTGAGAGTTTAGTCTATGTCTTGCTGCCTTGTGCAGAGCTGCAGTGACAATGAAGGCCTGTATTTACTCCCAGATGTGAGAATGAAACGTTAACACGGGTTTGCCCTCTGGTGGAGAATGGAAACAAAGCATGTTTTCTGTCTGTGGCATCCTAACAGTTCCAATTACATCTTTAGAAATTATATATAATCATAACACACAATCAGATCTGAAAAAAAAAAAACTGGGAGATTATTATTCTGGGAGAAAATCATAGAATAAATGAAAATTGTGCATTATTCATCAAAGAATCCTAAGAAAAGTTTCCACAAATTGTTATGTTTCCACAGAAATATGAAGCTGCTGTTTTAACCATTAATAATAATAATATTCAGACATGTTTTTTTAGCAGCATTATTAATTATTGATAATTATTAATAATTATTTCTGGATGATCACGTGACACCGAAGACTCATACAATCACACACAAAGCATGATCAGCTGAGAGCCACAGCGTACAGATTGCAGACCATCTGCTCACTATTCTCTGAATATCGAAGTTGAGGGCTGCATCTTCAGACCATGCTTAAAACAGTGAAATCAGCATTTCATTTCCAGCATCCCACCATCAAACCTTTGCAAAAGCTGCATATGACCAAAGACACTGTGCAATGCCTTTTGATCGATATCACTATTGGTGCACAATAAACATTATAAATTTGCATACAAGCAGACTACAAGACTATGCCAGCACAGACTTGGCACTGGACCTTATAAATAGAGTGTGAGTGTTTGGACACAGGCTTGTCTCTCTGTTTCAGTGTACTGGCTTTTGCAGTAAACGTGATCATAGGTAGCGGGTGAGCAGGATCGTGCTGTGACTGTCTCCAAAGAATTATTTCATAAATGAACCTGTTTACTTGGTTTCTTTTGTCACAATTAAATGTGGCACGGATGTTTCTCATTCATGGTGTACAGTAAATATGGAAGAGGCTTTGCAGGGACTAGAACTAAATGGCTTTGGATTGCTTTGGAAATTGCTTTTGGATGTTTTTTGCTTTTAAGCCGTGCAGGTAATATTAATCATAATCCAATTTAGTTTACAAGTCACATTTAGATGTAATTTATTGTTGGTGATAAGGTCTGTTGCTTAGTGAGCTATCTTTTAAATAAATTCCTTGTTTATTTCAAACTCTATTGAAGCTTCAGTATGTAGCTCGGCCTGTTGGATGGTTTGTAACGAAACACTTTTGGTTTGTGGTTTAGATGGGGCAGAGGTCTTATTATGAAGTGTCCAATATCACACGTTTAATGGAATGACACTTTAGGTGGTTAAATGTTGCAGGCAGCTGAAGTGACTCAGCACATGGGTAAATAGAGCGCAACCCTGACCTTTCTGTGGTTTCAGAAGTACTTTTTCCATCTATTTTTTCAGTTTTTAATTAAAAAGAAATTTAGCTCAGAGGTGATTCGCAATATTACAAACTGTACTGTACAATAACGCATATTGAGAAAGCTAAAGATGCAGTCCGTATCTTTTGGTGCTCTGGCGGTTAATAAACAGAACTGCGTGTGTCTTGAGGAAGAACATTGTAGCCGGATCTGCTTTTCTCTGTTTATGTCTATGATGAATCAAACAGGTCCTGGGCTACTCTGCAGCGGTACCTACCCGAACCAGCCTTAATAGTCCGGATATAAATGCTTATTATAGGTTTACCGTAGTGATTCAGGACGAGCCAACAACAAAATGTTTATGTATTCAGCTTTGAATATTCAGTTCCGCAGACTAATTGCATATACTTACAGTAAATGTTGTTGTACCTAAAGAGACTTGGTGTGTGTGTGTTACAGAAAGCAGCAGACACACAGGCCAGTCCTGATGGCAGGCGCTTGGGGGTCAGCCTGCACTGGACTCTGGCTCTAGCAGCCCACTGGGCCCTCACTTCAAATCTAAACATTTCACAGGTCAGTGAACTGTTTACTTTATACACTCACAAATGTCTGGAAGGCTTTTTTAACAAAGGAAATAGCAATAATATTAAGCAACAATGCTTTAAATTGATTCAAATTGACAAAATTAGACATTTTTGTAACATGCATATGATGATGGTATAATTTCAAAAACTTTCACTTTGAAATCCATTTTTAAAGTTTGTATGACCAATTCTATCACGTGGTATTAAATTAAAAATTCCTGAAATTTAATGTATCGTCATTTGTACATGTTCAACACTGATCATAATCAGAAATGCTGTATAGGAGCATTCAGGATTTCTGAAGGACACTGAAGATAAGATCAGTGATGCTGAAAATTCAGCTTTGCATCAGTGGAATAAATTGCATTTTAAAATATATTAAATTAGAAAACAATTATTTAACATCATAAAAATATTTCATGTTATATATTAAATATTACAGTTTTACTGCATTTTTAAGAGGTAGTGTAAATGTACTTAAAAGTAATGTCTTGGAGTTTTTGTTTACATAATATGTATGTGTGCTGAGTGTATTTATTATGTATATTTAAATACAAAAAAATGCCTGGATTACAGAAATATATGTTATGTTTTCATATTAAATATATTTATTTATAATATAAATATGGACATACAAATACATGTAAATATTAAAAAAATGTATACTGTTTATGTACGTATATATATATATATATATATACACACACATACACAGAACACCCACATAAATTATGCAGACAAAAAAATGTATCCAGGATACTTTAATTAAAGTATTCTTTAAAAGGCTCTGAAAATCTCTATTTTTCCCCCTTACGCTTTTTGGTTGAAATATGCCCTTTACCTATTTTCGACAGCTTTCGTGAAATTCATACAGATGTTAGATTCTTCATGCATAGCTCAGTAATATCTTCCTCATGAGCAGTTCTTTATTCCTGCTTCTAGTTTAAACAGCCAGACCACCTTACTGACAGAAAGATTTCCCTGTCGTTGACCATCTTCAATGTCTCTTTGCTTTCAGGACGAGTGCCCATGAGGTCGTTGACGCTGGTCCTGCTCGTCCTGATCAGCATCCAGGCTGCACTCATCATGGGAGGCCACACCCAGGCGCAGGGGCCAGCCAATCAGCACGCAGCAGCACATCACTCACCCAGGCCGCATGGCCAATTCAAGCAGGACACTCACTATGACGACCTGATCCCCAACGTGGACCCCAAACTCTTCAACAAGCGCCATTACCGCTCACCTCGCGTGCTGTTCAGCGACGTGGTCCCTGCGGAAAATGATACGGGTAACCCCAGGCGCCCGCGGGTCCGGCGGAAGGCCAACGACTTCTTGCACCGCGGTGAGTACTCGGTGTGCGACAGCGAAGAGCACTGGGTCGGCAACCTGACCCGAGCCACAGACTTAGCGGGCAATGAAGTCACAGTGCTGCCACACGTTCGCATCAACAACGTAGTGAAGAAACAGATGTTCTACGAGACCACATGCCGTGTGTCGAAGCCCCTCGGGGCGCCCAAGCCGGGGCAAGGAGCCAGCGGTGTCAAAGCGGGAACCTCCAGCTGTCGTGGGATCGACAACAAGCACTGGAACTCTTACTGCACCAACGTGCACACCTACGTGCGGGCGCTTACATCCTTCAAAAACCAGATCGCCTGGAGGTTCATCCGAATCAACGCCGCTTGCGTGTGCGTCCTCAGCCGCAACTCATGGAGGCACTGACTGACATGTTGTCTCGGCCAATCCACTGCAGCCTCCTGTCATAAGCCCCTCCCACCCGTCAGTAATAACAGCAGCCGCACTGCCAACCTCAGTGATCCGAGGCTCCGCACATTTTCTGATATCTGTATGACATCGCAAACCCAGTCCCCTCCTACCCTACCTCACTCTGTAAATTATTGGTGGTTTAATTTATGAGGACTGCATGACATATTTATATAGTTTATACGGTAAGAATATAAATATAAATATGAATATATATATATATATATATGTGTGTGTGTGTGTGTATATAGGTACATCCAAAAAAAATTTAATATCATATTTTGTCACACATTTCAGAAAGTGAAACCCATATATTAGATCTATTACACACACAGTCAAATATGTCTAGCATTTATTTCTTGAAAAAAAAACACCAGCAGATGACATGGCAGCCCAAATCATCACAGACTGTGGAAACTTCACACTGGACCTCAAGCAACTTGATTTCTGTGTCTCTCTACTCTTCCTCCAGACTCTGGGACTCTGATTTCCAAATAATATGCAAAATGTACTTTCATCTGAAAAGAGGACTTTAGACCATTGAACAACAGTTCAGTTCAGCCCAGGTAAAACACTTCTGGTTTTGTCTCTGGTTCAGGTGTGGCTTAACACAAGGAATGTGACATTTGTAGCCCATTCCTAGGATTGGTCTGTTCTCAGTCCACTCCTTGTAAAGCTCCCCCAAATTCCTGAATGGATTTTGCCTGACAATCCTCTCAAGGCTGCAGTTGTCCCTTTTGTTAGTGTATCTTTTCCTACCACACTCTATCCTTCCGCTCAACTTTCTATGAATATGCTTGGATACAGCACTCTGTGAACAACCAGCTTCTTCAGCAATGAACTTTTGGGGCTTACCCTCCTTGTGAAGGGTGTCAGCGACTCTCTTCTGGACATCTGTCATGTCAGCAGTCTTCCCCATGATTGTGTAGCCTACTGACCGAGTCTGACAGACCATTTAAAGGCTCAGGAAACCTTTACAGGTGTTTAAGTTAGTGTGTGACACCATTACTTTCCAATACTGAACTTTTTCACAATATTTTCATAATATACTCTTTATACAGAATTTTGGGTTTTCATTATCTGTAAGCCATAATCATCAACATGTCAAGAAATAAAGGCTTGACATATTTCACTATATGATTTAATGAATCTATATTATATGTGGGTTTCACTTTCTGAAATTAGTGACAAAAAATATTGACCTTTTTCATGGAGTATTTTTTTTTTCGAGATGTACCTGTACAGTATACATAAAGCAAGCTTTTGTTTTGTTGTTGATGCTCTTATTTATTAAACACCTCACTTCAGTATGTCAATCCAAGACTGCTTCTGTTGTAATCTTACATATCTCCTGCTTTAGTGTGAAGAGTTGATCTCATGGGAAAACTTAACTATTTTACAAGGTACCAATTTTGTGTTAATTTGTACAAAACATCATGGATTAAGGTCCACCTCTATATATGACCATCAGATCATATGAAGATTTGGAAATGAGATTGAAGTCCATACGAATAACACCTTAGTCCAGGGGTGTCCAACACTGCTCCAACCCTGGCGATCGACTCTCCTGCAAAGTTTACAACATGTCCTCCAACTAATATGCCCGTATGGGTCATTTCTACAATAGCTGTGAAATACGACCCATCAGAGCATATACTACAATTGCACCCCTATCGGCAACAGATTAATGTTTTGTATTATTTTATCGGCCATGTGATTCAGGGTTGGTGTAGCTCAGTTTGTAGAGATAGTCATTATAAGATGAGATGTGATCATGCGATCATGGGTTTGAACCAGAAAACACATTTTCACAAAACCCTATAAATAATGATTTTGCACAATATTTGTAACGGGTAGGTTTAGGAGTGGGTTTGTGTGGTCATTTGTACAAATGAAACCTAGTAAAATATGTTTTAATCATTGTGAGATCAGTGTAACGACAGAGGCAATATGACACTTTCGTTATTTTTACGCTCACTAGAGGGCGCTTACCTTTAAAACGTAAATATAGGTCGTAATAAGGTACTTGCAGAAACAACTTATAGAGTCGTTTTTGTTGGAGGACACGCTGAAAGTTTAGCTCCAACTCTAATCTAACATACCTGAAGCAACTAATTACGTGTTTTAGGACCATTTGAAAATTAAAGGCATGTGTGTTTGACAGTTGATCGCCAGGAGCAGAGTTGGGCACCCCTGGGTTAAACCACTGGTCTCACAGTTTTGCTCCAGCCCTAATCAAACACACCTCATCCAGCTAATCAATGTCTTCAGGATTACTAGAAACTTCCAAACAGGTGTGATTTGGAGCTAAACTGTGCAGAGCTGTGGACCTCCAGGAATTGAGTTTGAGATCAATTGGTTAGACACAAATTCGCCAACACGTAAAATAAGAATTTCCATAAGACCGGAATATAGAGCTACTTTGAATTTGTGGAAAACATCAGTCTCAGGTACAAATCTGTCACTGGAGCCATTGGTGTTTACCAAAATGTACACGTTATGTATATATTAATTTTAATTATTAACTTAAAAAATAATAAAATGTACATTTAAAAAGATAGTTCACCCAAAAATGAAAATGATCCTGTCTTTTACTCACCTCGGTGTATGTGACTTTCTTCTTTTAGACGATTCCATTTGGAGTTAGAATAAAAATTGCCCCGACCTCTCAAAGCCTTTGAATGGGTGTAAATGGGTGAAAGCCGTTACACTTCAGAAGATCTGAAATAACATTTGTGTATTCGTAATAAAACATCCCTCACATGGCTACGGGGGTGAATAAAGACTTCCTGTAGTGAATCCATGCATTTTTGTATGATAAATATCCATATTTATACTTAATAAGCACTTTTCTATTGTCTGCTGTCTGTGGAAACCGGAAGCAGTCCCGGCGGATGACGTAAGACACATTGGGCCTCATTTATCAAGAGTTTAGGACACGGAGAAAGAGAAATTTATCCTGCCCCAAAAACACCCGTTAACTTAGGCCCAATCCCAATTCTACCCCTTACCTTGAAGGGGTGGGGGTGTCTCAATTCCCCTTTGATCGGAGGGGTAGGGGTAAGGGGAAGGGCTAGATAGCCCTCGAAA
>JAUMHQ010000089.1:2811995-2836102 GCA_032361165.1 Enteromius paludinosus | reverse complement strand
CTGGAATGTTTTCGTCAAAAACAATAATTTCTTTTCGACTGAAGAAAGAAAGACATGGACATCTTGGATGACATGTGGGTAAGTAAATTATCAGCAAAAGTTTTTTTTTAAAGTGAACTTATCCTTTAAGGTGCAAAAAAACACATTCTTTTCCACACACTGTACATTTTTGTTTCTCCTTTAAGCCCCGCCTCCTGAAACGGGTGGATTTGTACAAAGCTCATCGTTCTAAAAAAGTGAGGTGTGCTCTGATGGGCCGGCTATCCAGTGCACTGTGACAAGCATGTGGCGGAAATGTTATGCCCCTTAACATAACGTGATGCCATGACAACAAAACACATTACAAACAAGGCATTTGTTGTGTCCAGTAGAGACGGAATTACTGATGATCATGACTTAGTATTGTCTTTAGTACTGTGCCTCGTAAACATAACACCATGTCTGCATTCGTTATCAAAGAAACGACAAACAACAAGCACTACCCTTCACTTCTCAAAACTCATGTTTGAATAGTAAGTACTGTAGCAGGTTATTTTAATAAGAAAACGTTACTTACTTGAAGGTTGTGAGTCAGAAGCGCCAGACTGTTGTTGCAGATGTAGGATTGCTCTGTGTACAGTGAGCAAAGTCTTCTTTCTAGGTTTTAGGAGTCAGTTCTCTGTAAATGCGCTGAACTTTTGTGCATCATATGACCCCTTTAACAACAACTGTTATTTAACAACATGCCACTTTTTCCAAGTCAAAGAATTTTGAAAATGTGATTTTGTTTATATATAGTGCATAGACTGTCCCTCACAGCCTTGTTTTTGTCTGCATGCAATTCAACATGCACTCTAACAAGGACTATATTATAAAATCTGTGCTCTTTTAAATGTTTTAAACTGAGACATATGAGTTTTGAAAGAAAGATTACAGTTGCTCTGTGATTGGATTAGGAACTGCTCGGCTCATTTGGTAATGAAGGTAAATTAACCAAGACACTGTGCAGGCCCCTAGCTGCTTTGATCAAAAATAGCATGGACATGTGTCTCAGAAGGGTCACATACACACACTAATCTAATGAGAGATATTATCTAATGAGCTCCGAAGTATCCTCCATTAATCTGTAACTGGAAACAGTAAACACAATTTCACCCACCTTCTCTGTCAAGGCAGAAAAATCCAGATGGCTAATTTGAAAAAAACAAAACAAATTAATTTCATTCTGCACTACATGATTATAGGATGAATAATTGAGCATGTTCCTGACACCCTTAAAGATTCACACAAGGTTTAATAAGTTACCAGTTCAAATACACTTGCTTGTGCATTTATTCTTTTTGTGCTGTCAAAAGTTACCAAGACCAAAGCGATGCTGATAATGTTTGTGCAATGACTGGTTTTGTAACAGTGGTGGCACAGGGTGGTAATACTGCACACCCCAACAGGACTTTCTTCTGCTTGATTAAAAGTACCATATGTTGTCATTTTAAACATGATCGTTTAAACCTTTGATCATCTCAAGTAGGTCCAGAACAACTTCTGGACAAATCGTGATCTAATCAAATTTTGTGCATTATTAAGTTTTGCCGTAACATTTTAAAGTAAACTATGACATCAGCCTGAATTACTGTAAGTGTACACGCTGATACACAGCACTTCCTAAAAGCATAACAATTGCTACAGATGACAGGATGTGACATGAATTTAAGAAATCCTTTGCACAATAGCTCTGAACCCTCGTGCATAAAATGCACATAAGAATTAAAACAGATGCATGGTGTTCTCATTTGTTTTTGTTTGTTCGTTTTACAGTTTTCTAGGGCTGTTACTAAATAAAAACCAAATTAAATTAATTGGACAATATGCACACTGTATGCATATGTTTATGCAATGCAATATGTATGTTGATTAATGGAATACTTGGTGTTCAATATAAGCTCAGTGGACAGCATTGATGGTACAGTATATACTGTAGTGATGAGTGCCGAAAATTATTTTGTTGTAATTTTCTTTTAAAATAGCTAAAGTCAAGGTTATAGTGAGGAACCAAATGATGTATAATCAAATTAAGCACACTTCATCTAGCCCTATACTCCTCAAATGCAGCCTCTAAATATGTCCTTTGTTTCCTGGGCCACAAAAGACAACACATGGATCCTTCACAACCCAGACTATCCCAATATAGTTATGAATTAATTTGTTTGTTTGATTGATTTTTGAGAGAGAGAAAATGCTGAATATCTAGCAATACATATATTACAAAATAAACACTTCAAAACAGTTCAGATAGCATATTTTACTAAGAAGGATTTTATAGATAGTTTAAATGGTTTTATTACATAAATGAACTATGGTTTAGACAGGTTGTATATATATATATATATATATATATATATATATATATATAAAATATAGGCCTATATATATATATATTTATTTATTTTTTATTTATTTTTTTATTGAGGCAATGAAAAGATGAGAAAGAAGGTGAAACAACACAGTTTCATGCCCAATTCATATTTATTCGTACAAGGTGGCAAATTCGTGCTAATTACTACTAATTCGTACAACCTCACTCATAAGATTTTGTATGATTTGTATAAAACCCCGTCACAGGTAGGTTTAGGGGCGGGGTTAGGTGTTGGTCATTCATACAAATTCATACGAATTTGTGAAATATGTACGAATTGTCGTGAGATCAGGTTTGGTGAACTGAAAAAAAATTAACATACCAAAACCAAAAAGAAACATATGAACAAATGTAGAAAATGCCTTACGAATTACACAGCTAGACCTTTCTGATACTGTAGCCACTCCTTTTTTCTTTTTTTTTTTTTTTTTTTTTTTTTTTTTTTTTAGAACAGAAACAAGACAAATTATTAAAAAGTAGTTAGAAATAATTAAAAAGAATATTTTTTTAATGTAGAAAATATCTGTTTCATTATGCCATTGTCTATTGTCTAAGAATGTCTATTGTGAAATGTGTTCTAACTGTTAAATGTTTATGTGCTTGTGTTCAGTCGTTCTCCATTAAACAAATAAGCCTTTAAAAGTTTGCTCTGTTTTGGCTGGGATCGCAGCGCGGTCCCATGAAAGAAGGCACTGTGCGTACCGCGGATGGACCATTGCCCGTCCCGAGCACCCCTGGAGTTACCCCTCACACATTATTCAGTGGGGCGGGACTGAAGCGATCAGCCGCTGCTGCGAGTAGTGCAGATGTTGACAGACCTCGTGCAGTGCAACAGCATCTCCGCGTTTTACACCATAAGCAGGAGTGTTTTGAAAGAAGAGCCCGGCAAATTATACTTTCAGCATGGGGAAAGTTGAAGGCGGGATGAAATGTGTGAAATATCTCCTCTTCGTGTTCAACTTTATATTCTGGGTAAGTAACGAATTAGTGTTGTATTTGCATGCGGTGGTATTTTAGTATATTGTGCAATGTGGAGTTCGTTTTGCGTGCACTTTGCGGGTCATTTATTCGTTGTGTGCCCTGGTGTGTTTACGCACTTTATGCAGGAATTTAAAGCTTGGGAGGCAGACTGAGATCTCACTGCTGTACGACTCAAATCAGATTTTCCACTGGGGAAAGTCCGCCCCTTTTTCCTTCAGCGTGTGTTTGTTTGGAGGGCAGCACCCGGACACTGGCTCTCTGTAACTTTAGCACTGTGTGTGTTTTTGATTCATCCCGCTGACTGAATCTTTTGAATCCGTTCACTGTGAAGTTTTTGCTGGTATTTTTCTTCAAGCCTTTCTTATCATAGTTCCTGCAGTCATGATAACCCTGGATATAAAGGGTAACTTTAAAATAGTCATTTCCAGGTAGGAAAAATCATTGGAAGTAATAAAATCTTAAAATGAGTATTTATTTCATAAACATACATTTGTATAAACTCAGCTCTCTTTTAAATATATAAATGAATGATAACATACAAAACTTGTGATCCAGAAATCACAAACAACCAGCAAAGTCATGGAAATTCATTGGTCAAAAAGGTTTTGAGAGCTCTATCTTATACTGACTTGTCATTAAGTCCGCATTAATTTTTTTTTTTTTTTTTTGAGCTCTTAACAATAATCCATGTGAATGTGGTTTCTGCATTTAAGCATTACACAGAAACGCCTAAATTCCTGTTCACTACGTACTTGTAATTCACAAGTTCGCACTTTCTCATAATAAAATAATATAGCGAGTTCGGTGTGCTGTCTGGGGGGGCGAGCTGAGAGCCCGGCGGACTCCGAGCCCTACTGGTTGTAACCCTAGTGAGGATAGAGTTTGGCGTCAGGCTCGGACCCCTCTTGCCCCCTTCCAGAAGTGTGAAAATGGGATGGAGAAGGGGAGGTGGAGGGATGCAAAGCTAGATGTAGAATGGAAGATATGGGATATTTAAAGCGGAGGTGAATTAATGGGATTGGATAATGATTAATAGGCTGATTAGTGGTAATAAGTACTAGCCGTGGCTAGCATTCGATCATACTCCTCCCGAAACTATGTTTACAACATCACTAGATATAAGCGAGTTTGGCGTGCTATCCTGGGAGAGGGCTAGGAAATCGGCGGACCCCTGAGCCCTAGGAATTTTATCCCTTCTTGTGTGTGAGGAGCGGACAGAGCTCAGCGTCCGGCCTGAGCCCAGAGTACCCTCCCGGGAAGGAAAGTACGAACGGTGGAGTCTGGGGTGGCGGAGGGATGCTGTGAGCTAGATATTGAGGAGAGGGGGGCTTGTACTATTTATCGGAACATCTTTAAAGTAGTCTGAACTTTAGGAACATTTTTATTCCACAATACCAAAACTCTTGTGAAGATGTATTAGTATTTTATATTACATTATCATGCCGTCTATTTGAGACATATAAAAATGTATGTCAAAATACACTTTAATGCATAGATGATCTCCTTCATTCGTCAAAATGAGAAGTGTACAGCAAGTTGAACATATTTTTAGGCTTTCCAAAAATTAAAACATTCATAGCATTGAAATTTGCATTCACTCACTTTAATAAACATGCAAAATATAAGCATGCATGAATAGTGCAGTTTGCATAATGCATACTGTATACTTTTCACATAAAAACAGTAAACAGCATAGAAACTGTACAATTATTGTAATTCAGTCTAATTCAGCGCTTACACGTTTAATTGAATGTATTACTATCCATCAGCTGTGCAATTTAGCCATTTCTGATAAAAAATTGCTTTGAAGTAAATCCCACACCATTTTTTTTCCAAGTATTCCATTCCACACATTCATTATCTGAGCTTATCCAAACACCTATCAAAATGTGCATACCTTAGCCAAAGGAAGCTACTGTGTTAACTTTTTCCACTTCCAAACCTGCAATGTGCATCAGTGTTGAAGATGTGTTGAAACAAACGGCCATAACTTCCAAGCTCTGTTGCTCTATTAAGGCCTTGGTGGCACTGCAAGTCAAAGGCTTTATGCCATCCAGAGCTTCATCTCCATTCATGTTGCGTTAACTATCCTTTCAAAATATCCCAGCAGTGGACAGACCAGGCCTTTGGCTTTTAATTTAATACAGGAGAATGTGGTTAAATAGAGGAATGGAAGTATGATAGAGGCCGGCAGAGAAATAGGATAGAAAAGGGTCAGGGCTGTGGTGCCCAAAGTTGGCCCGTGGTAATCTTTGATTTGACCCACCATACCATCCAAGAAGAGATGAGAGAGAGAGCGGGAATGCTTTCGACACAGATTGCCATTTCTAATTTGACATAACATTATTATTTGAAGTCAAATCAAAGGCAGCAAGCAGTCTGTTGCTGTTTTAAAAGAGTACAATATCCATCGTCATTATGAAACAAAATTCTGCAGCTTTCTAAGTACAGCGTCAAGGCACGAAAACAGAAGGCTAACGAGCTGTTTGCTAAGCTTCAATCAGAACAGAGTGCGCTACATCCTTCATCAGCACAAGAAAGACCCCACATGGGCCAGTTTTTAGATTTCTGCTCTAATCACTAAAAGTGGAAGAGCCTTAGCTACTGGAGAGTTTGTCAAGGAGTGTCTTGCTGTGGCTGCAGAAGCAGTTTGTTCTTCTCAGATACGAACATTCTCACAAATTGGCCTGTCAAGAAATACTGTTACCCGACGCATAGAGGACATGGCTCAAGACATTGGCTAGCAAATCAAGACAAAGGCAAGTGCGTTCTCTGCCTATCCAATAGCCTGCGACGAGAGCACCAACATATCCGATTCCGCACAGCTGTTGGTATTTTTACTTTTGAAGTGACACCAGAGCTGGCTGGCATTGAGACCCTTTTGGTACTACTAAAGGAGAAGATCTCTTTTTTTGCTGTTGAGAGGGTGCTGGGAAAAACTGAATTAAAGTGGGAGAAGATGGCTGGCATTGCAACTGGCGGAGTGCAGGCAATGGTAGGGAGGAAATCTGGCCTTGCTCCTTTTGTGTCTCAGAAAATCTGTGAATGTGGAGGAAAAGATGTTAAGTACCATTGCATTTTACATCAAGAACAACTGTGCTAAATCTGTCTGGCTTGTGGATGTGATGCGTGAGGTCGTCAAAACTGTGAACAATATGCGCTCCAAGGCGCTTTCTCACCGACAGTTCAAGGCACTGATGGATGAGATGGATTCGCAATATGGTGATGTGTTGTACCACCAGGAGGTCAGATGCTCAATCAAATTTGCTTCAAATTAGCTCGTTTCTTAAATTTTGACAGTCACTTTAAGAACTTCAGACACAACACTGCTGACTTTGAGTTGTTTGCTCAACCCTTTACCATCAGTGTGGATACAGTCAGAGATGATCTTCAGATGGAACTAATTGAGCTTCAGTGGGATTCAGAACTGAAGCACAAGTTCACATCCCTTCCCTTGACAGACTTCTACAAATGTGTCCCAGCAAACAGTTACCCCAAGATGTGTAAGCAGGCACAAGTGATGCTGTCTCTGTTTGGCAGTACCTACCTCTGCGAGCAGACTTTCAGTCTGATGAACTTGAACAAGAGTAAACTCAGAAGCAAACATGATATCTTGTCTTTGTAAGTCAACTACAGGCCAATCTTGAAAAACATCTGAAAAATAAGGACCAGCTTTATATCTCTAATTCGGCCACTGACATTGCAACCACACGGTTTTATTATTGCTTACAGCTTGACTAGTGTATTTACCATTGTACCATTGTATTGTACATTAAACACTCCGTGATTGTTATTGTAATAAGTTCATTAAAATGAGACACTTTACAAATAAAACTGCATTAGTTAATCAGATTGAAGTTGTTTCATATTTATTTTAAATGTTATGAAATAAATAAGGGGAACCCATAGCAACTTTAATGTAATACAGTTAATGATGCAAAATTTACTTTTGGTCCAAAAGTTTGTGCACCCCTGAGTTAGAGATTGCGAGAGAGTGCTAAAGAGAGACTGTTGGTATGATCCTGACCTAGTTAACCATGTGTGAATTTGTTGTTAGTAAAATGATGCAAAATGCACAACTTCTTGGTCAAAAACATCTCTATTTTAGTGACACAACAGTTATTTGATCAGCACTTGTACTTGATCAAACAGAAAAGCTGAAATGTATTTAAATGTTGTTTTAAGATCTTAAGTCTTGTTTTAGACTGAAGAGGACAGAGGGAGGAAATTGTACAGGATAGAGCTGACTTTCATTTCTATAATATGCATTTATTTGACCGTATCTATTCAACAACTCCCAAACGATAAATTTTTCCAAACCACTCCTTGTTGATTTCATATAAAGCAGTGTCTAGAGCTTTTACCGCTCCAAAAGCGGTACTGAGTGGCAAAGATTAAATGTGCACTTTCATTCAGGCAAACATAAAAAAAGCAATATGCTAATGTTTCACTTTGACGTCAACATTAAACGGCTTGGGACTTAAAAACAACTTCTTTCAGTGATTCATAGTCGACTCTTTCTTTTGAGAGACAATAACTTAAAATACCCATAATAGAGTCATTTTTACACAGAAAAATAAATAAATAAAATTATTCATTCTTTGTATGCTTTACCCATAAATCCAAACAGATATATAATATATCTTATCTTGGATAATCTATTCTGTTGAGGATATTCCCATGATATGTGTTAAATCAAAGAGCCTCATTAATTATTAATTATGCTGTCAGATTGTGCCTCTGTACTGTCAAGGGAACAGCGGACAGGAAGGTATAAAAGAGTGAGTTCAGAGTTGCAAAGAGTGACATCCTATATGACCCACTGACTGTGACAGAAATAATCTTACTGAACCTCAGGTAAAAGCTGAGGTAACTATTGTTTTTGGCTCCACTGCTTCCATGCGGTTTCGGGTAGCCAGTTAGCTTCATTATAACTAATTAGCAAAATAACGTTAAAAGGCTGCCAGAGTTGGTGTGTCTAGATGTTTAAATTAAGCTACTTTTTACTGGAAGTAAGCACACACTGTATATGGAGGTTGGGGGGAATATTTTAAGTGTTTGTATACAGTTTTACAGCACTATGGGCAACTACTGCTTTTTATGTTTCAGTTTTAATGTGCTTTATAAAAGAAGGTGGACTGAAGTTGGCTCAGGTGTGGTTTGTATCTTAATCACAACCTAAGACCATACAGACCTGATCCTAAGAAGAACAGCACATTAGCAGAGCAAGAGGCGCATGAGCTATGATAATGCTCCTGTAATTGATGCTAACAGGACAGGAGCTTTGTGGTAAACACCATTAGGCGTTTGAATGACTACATTGTAGGGATATTTGTGTGTGTGTGTGTGTGTAAATGAATGTTTCTTCAAGTGTAGGGAGTTGATGTTATAGATTTGATTTAGTCTTCTTTGTTTTTTGTTAAATGAAAGCCTCATTGCAACTACAATGTTTAATATCCTTTTACTGTGTCATTTCTAGTTTTTAAATGCCATTAATTTTTTTATAGTTTTTATTGGCCCTGGCATAAAAATATCAATTACACTTTTTAAAAATGTTATAATATAAATATATCATAACTGTTTCTTAACATTTCTAACACTTAATAATAATGTTCAATACATTTTTAAATACAGTTTAATTAATCAAATTTTAATGATGTGTTGTATTTCACGAGTTCGCGCTTCGTCATTAATCATAATAATAATAATAAGCATGTTTGGCGTGCTGTTGGGGGGGCGAGCCGGGAGCTCAACGGACCCCGAGCCCTAGTAGCGACAACCCTAACGAGGGTAAAGCAGACACTGGGGCTTTGTTGACTCAGACCTCAGCCTTTGCTAATGTAAGACTACAAATAGAGGAACAGCAGGTGGTTAGGGAGACTGTATGTGTGTGTGTATGTAGAGAGTGTGTGTTCTGCCACACCCCTGATCATCAGACAATAGAACACTCTCTCTTTCCTCCCACACGCTCATTATGCTGTAATCATTATAGCGTATGGCACAACAACATGATGTATTTGTAGATAGTTTACTGTTGATGAGGAGTTTATGATCATTGTACGTTGAAATACATTGAGCACAAAATGAGTTTTGATATGATACCCCATTTAGTACCCTAAAAGCACAAATGAAGTAAGCACAAAATAAACTTATCCTTTTTAGTATGTAGATAGCTTTCTTTCTTTTGTTCTCCCTAGGGTAGATGCTTTTTTTAACCTTTAATTTTGAAACTTTTTTTCACTGTGATGAATCTTTTGTGGAATGGAAAGGTTTCATGGATGTGAAAGGTTCTTCAGTTTATAAGGATCTGTGCTAACAGTCTGACTAGTATAGTTTGTGTGGTTTAGTGTTGTGGAGATGGAAACTTTCCCGAGCAGACTGGATTCTGTTTTCCAGCAGGAGATCTAATCAGCTTTTCCTGGGTTTGGGTTGACCAATTCTTTCTTTCTTTTTTTCTGTCTTTTCTTGTTCCATAATGGCTTTGAAGCGCTCCTCCTTCTTTTCCAGCATTAGGATTGTTGCTGTAAGTTCTTCATTAGGGAATGTAGACATATGATCTCATGATCTTTGGTTTACATTGTGTTCAGATGGTCACTTGGAACATGAAACATCAAAAAGCAAAGTCTGCAGTTTGTTTTGCTACAAATGAAAACTCTATTTGTTGCTGAAATTATGGAAGTTACATAAAAATGTTCTCACAAAACGGCATCATAAAACTCCCAATAAACTTGAAAAAGGCAGTATGTTTTCTATATACATATGTAAAATAACAACAGGCAATTTCTAAGAGTGGAAACAGTCCTGAAGCTGACTCATATTAGCATTCTGCCATTTACTCATTTAAAATGTCTTTCTTATCCTTTTATTTGTTATTCTTACTATTATTCATGCATTGTGTAATTTAAATTTAAAAGTTATTATTTGAGAAATATTTGTAATTATTCAGAATTACTTAAAAGTAAAAAAGTACTAAATTTAAAATACTTTTATTTCATACTATAGTAAGTATAGTTCAAATCTATTAACACTCATCATCAAATATGCATCAGTTCATCTTTAGTTGGATTTCAGCACTACTTCCAAACAAATGAAGAGCAGAAATTTAGCAGACTTTAAGTATACCAGTTTATTATACCAAAAGTAAGCATATTAATATGTAAATGTATTTGTAGTATTTCAAATACATTTTATTTTTTCACTAGGGATTGATTTTTATCCTGCGTTTACTTAAACAAAAGAACAGTAAAAACTTTTAAAATAGTTGTTTTTTGTGTGAATATATAGTAAAATATCATTTATGCCTGTGATCAAAGCATCATTACTCCTGTCCAATCCTTCATTTATATATATTATATATTTATGTGTGTGTATAACCCAAATATACATAAAAAATATATACATGCATGCGTTTACACACACACACACACACATCTCTTATATTGTTTAATCACACGAGCAGACACACACACTCACTCATTGTCTTGTACACTGCTGTGTGTAACAGACAGACAGTTGGTCTTTTGTCCCAGAGATAACCCCTGACTGATGCCGGAGGGGGTCTCTGGAGAGAGGGAGGGATGATGTTACAGTGTTTGAGGGGTTTGCTGTCTCGTGGGGGGGTGTTACATGACAGCTGTAGCAGACAGGAGAGGCTGAGGAAAGAGCTGCTCCTCTTGCATCATTCTTTTTTTTTTTTTACGTGTAAAATGATTTTTCAAGGCCTTAGACCATCTTTGCTCTTCAAAGAAAAATCCCAGAGGTGTCGACTTTACACAAAAGCTAATTTTAACATGTTTTACCCTCTCCATTGTATTTATTTCCTATATATATATATATATATTTTTTTTTTTTACTCTAGTAATAATTTTTTTTCCCTTTGTTTTCTGGATTCCATTTTTTATACTGTTTTAATTGTTGTATTAAATTGTATTTAAATACAATTAATTATAATGAGGAAACTTACAATATTAGACAGCAATTAATACAAATTGCATTTTGACAGTTTTTTACCATTTAAATCACTGTAATTTTTAAAGGGCATTTTACGAGTTCACACTTCCTCATAATAAGAACAGAATAGCATGTTTGGCTTGCTGTCCAGGGGAGCGAGCCGGGAGCTTGGCGAACTCTGAGCCCTAGGAGCAGAGCTCAGCGTCCGGCTTGAACCCTGCGTGCCCCCGCGGAGGAGGGTGAGTAGTAGTGCCTGAGAAAAGGGGTGGCGGAGGGATGCAAGAACGAGATGCGGAAGGAAGGAAATCGAGCATATTTAAGGCGAGGAATCCAGGTTCTGATTGGGTGAACAGGTAATAGGCTGATTGGGAAAATGTGGAGCCAGCCACGGCTAATATCATACGTGCTTCTCCCGAAATGTGTTTCAATAGTTCCCGCTTCATCAATCAATCATAATAATATTATGGCATGCTGTCCCGGGGGCGAGCCGGGTGGACGGCGGACTCCGAGCCCTAGTGATTCAACCCTAGCGAGGGCAGAGCTCGACGTCCGGCTCAGACCCTGCATGCCCCCCCGAAAGGAAGGCGCGAGAACGGGCGGAGGAGGGGGGCAAAAAAGACGAGATGCGGAAGGGGAGGAAATGGGTCTATTTATAATGGGAAAGATGGATCTGATTGGCTGGAGAGATGAGGAGATTGATTGAATAATGCGGTGCCAGCCGCGGTTCATTTCGTGCGCGCTTTAGTCTGTATATTAATATATTAGTATATTAGTCTGCTAAATAAATTCTGGTAAATTATGTTTTTGTTATATATTCCTTTAAAAATTATGTTTTAATAATAATTTTATTAGTAGTAGTTGTACTGTCATAGGGCTCTTTGAATCATGCCCAGGAGTGGCAGGCGTCTGAGAGTGTAAAACTGGAAAGAGCTTTTTAAATGAAATCAAACTATCCTCAAACGAAAGAGCTTCTGAATGAGCTTTAACAGATGAGTGTCTGCTTTCCTTGTCAGCAGCAATTAGAGTTGGTTTAATGGTGATGGTGGTCGAATTCTACAGCCTGCTTTTCCTTTCATGGTTTGGCCTTCAGCTGTCGTTTCTCAGATTTAAGAGCGAAAGGGTCCTGCCAGAGTGGAAAATATCTGTGCCACCTCTCCATAACTGCAGGAAGAATGAAGACAAACTGTGCAGAGCTTTTCAGGCCTTAGATAAAGCTGGCTGTTTTCTTTTAATTTGTATCAGGATGAACTGAACTTGGACATGTGTTGTGTGGTTTAGTGATTTTATCTTATGACAATTCTTCTAAAATGTCCTCTATTATGTGTTCTTTGGATCTAAAAGAACATCCTCTACAGATCTTTCGCTGTTGTTTTTGCAGTTGGTGGGCTCTCTGGTTCTGGCTGTGGGCCTCTGGCTCCGGCTTGATCCAGAAACTGTGTCTCTTCTAGGAGAAGGCGGACCTGATACCTACTTTATTGGTAAGTCATTATTTGAAAGTCTTTCATTGTGTTTCTCCAAGACCTAATAGACAGTGTGTCTCAATTTGGCAGCGTTACAGAAGGCAGCATCCAGTTGTTCAAAAAATGCTGATTTATTTCTGTCTCTTGGTTTATTCTGCACAGTGGGGCCAAAGAAGTGTCTGACAATACACTGAAATTATGTGATTGAGAACCTAAAACAGGAACAATTCAAAAGTTTTAGAGTTAACATAGACATACTGACACACACAAAAAAATTATTATATGTAAATAAAAAATAAATAACAATTCTAATTGTGAGCCTATACGATTACATTACAGCAAATATTGCGGTTATGCAGCTTGTACTGCAGGAGGCTATAGACAAGCATCTTTCTGTGGTATTTTCCTGCGTTGTTCTCTGAACACTGTGTGCCATGTGCTTTCATTTATGTCATTTCTTATAAATATTAACAAACAATTAACTGTTATTTAACAAGTAATTTATAACTCATTAACTAACCATTTATTAATGGTCTATTAACTAGTTATAATGGTTAGTTATAAATAATTAACAAACTATTAACTGTTATTTAACAAGTCATTTACAATCCATTAACTAACAGTTTAATAATGCTGTATTAACTAGTTATAACGAATAGTTATTATAAAGTGTTACCGAAATCTGCTTTGTGGAGGCACTTGCTGCTGGGTGCTTGTCAGTCTCTTTTTTTTTTTTTTGGAGCCATGCACTGTTCACATTCAGTAACGTGATTGTGTTGAAACAGTGTCTACAGCTGACTTAATTTTGTTCGATGTCATCCTTTCTGAAGTCAAAATGAAGGAGACTGCGTTTTTCGTTGATACAAGCTGCTCTTTTTGCTCAGTTGTTTTTCTGTTTTTAAAGGGAAAGTTATCAAAATAATCGACCTGGAAATATTTGATCGATTAAAGGTTCTAAATGACGATTTCGATTACTTTTCGATTAATTGCCCAGCCCATGAGCCAATTTTTTACGATGGAACATAGAGAATGTAAAAAATTATATGCAATTAATAGGTTATTTTTATATATTCTACAGTTCTACAAAATATGAAAAAAAAAAAAGAATATACAATTTTTTTACTGTAGCCCTTAAAACAGAAATAAAGCAGTGTCAGGCAGACCTAAAGTGTTTATTGGTGCTGGATGGAAACATCTGAGGCCACTCAGGATGGCAAAGTTTCCACGGCCCTCATGAGACACTGAGTTCTTTTCAGAATGAGTACATTGAAGAGGATGGTGTTTCTGAAAACAGGAAGTTACATTTTGAGTTGTGCATACATGGAGGAAACCACAAAACTTCAGGTTTGCTGTAGCAACAGTTCAACCTGGGAGAAGAAAGAGAGATACAGAAGGTAATGCAGTGCTCTATCTAGATGCAGAGGAGAACAGCGCTTCATGATGTCAGGGAATATTCTTACCCTCAAACAGCCTCCTCGAGCTTGGTTTAGGCGCTGACATCGCCCTCATCTGTGGCTTATAGCACTTAAAGCAATGAAAAGAAGTCAGTGTGAGTGAGCACAACTCAAAGCCTCAGCAAGATCCCAGTGACACAGTCACATAGATGTTTATCATCAGCCCAGAAGACTTGTCATCTTCCTCATTTCAGCCTGCTAACCACAGCCACATTTGCATCACACACAGTCATGTTTTACAGCTGGGGACAAACACAACCCACGTACATTTACATTTATAGACTTTCTAAAACTAGTCTGTGTCTCTTTCTGTCATTATTTACTCGCCTTTAGAGTAACATAGTAATTACATAGATTATAATGGTTTTCTCTCTTATCTATTATATTTTCTATTATTTCACTTATTATATGCATATACATACACATACATACAGTATATTAAAAGTTTAAAAGTTAGATGAGGTAGAAAGAAGAAAATATTGCAAAAACATAGAGGATCATTATAAGTATAAATGAATACAATTGCAGTCTTTGCATTTTATAAAATTAAAGGCACAGTTCACTTTTTCTTTTTTTATTATTATTAATTTACTCATCTTCATGCTCATCCAAGATGTAGGTGACTTGTTTCTTGAGTAGAACAATAAGGAAGATTTTTAGCTGAAACCATGGTCTTTGGTAATACATAAAATGTGAGTCAATGCCTACCATCACTTTGAGACTGATTTCTATTATTTTTTTTATTTTAGATAATTGTTTTTACATTTAAATTTTTCATTTCATTTTCATATTTCAATTTTCATAATTGAAATTTTTTTTATAATTTAGTGACTTTACTGTATCTAGCAAGGATCAACTTTCTCACAGCTTTTGACATTACGTCTGATGCATATCGCACAGAAAATTACTAACACTTCAGGAGTTTCGAAATCATCATTAGATTGGTTGATTGTTCATTATTTCCCTGCGGTGTGGGTCACTTTTTATTTTTATGTTTCACCTACAAAACAAAGATTCCATGAAATGTAGGTTGCTTTACCTGTCAGTCATGTGATCTCTTGGGCGGGTCTTGGCCATTCGAGGCGTCCAGGGTCCCCAGCAGTGGCGGCGCTAAGGTGGGCCTTGACGGGGCTATAGCCCCATCAGAAACTGGGAAGGGGTCAAGCATCTCAAGCAACCAACGTGCAACTTTGCTCAAGATGGTAAACGTCAATGACAGAGAAAGTGAAAGTAAAAAACTGACGGCTAACGCTGCATTAACCAGAGATGAATCTACTACCGAAAACGCTATATTGCTAACTGTCTTAACTTATTCCCTTAAAATGTATTTTGCGGTTCCTATAGTGAAAAACACAAGCTCTGCTACTAAAAGAAAGAGAGATGGCAAAATATTACTACATACTGTATTTGGTATTTTATTTGTTTTGTCAAGAGTCTTGAATTTGTTGACAGCAAAATGTTTAACGAAATTTTTATTTTATTTGTCTTGTCATGATACAATCCCCTTAACATTTACAACACACACACAAAAAGATTAACTAAAATGTAAAAAACAAATGTAGGTGGTATTAGTCTTGAAAAAATATTACATTCGTTTAAAATTAAAGATGTCGCAGTGAAAAAAAAAAAATGCTTAATGTGGCATCTGTCATTTAAGAAGTACAAGAAAAATATTAACAAATGTGAGTTCAGCGACCATCTACGCTTTGCTCCATCCTTGTTCTGGTCTGTCACTCATAAATAACCTACCTGTTCTGTCTGAGGGCCTGCTCTGAGCATCGCCGCACAAATGCTGCGGGCAGACCTCGCGAATAAAACACGTGGCGCAAAGAACTGTTTAGCCCCCCCAGGCCTTCTGCCATCAGTCTAAAGGTCTGGCTATGAGAGAATAGGGTTATTTGGACCATGATGACCAGCCAAATCTTAATCGTTTGGAATAAACCATCTGACAGTATTGACATTAACCAGTTCAGGCTTCTTAGATCTACACTCATATTTCACATGACTTTTAGATTACAGTCCACAATGACAAAGATTTGTCCTCTCCACAGCTTCTGTGGCAACGGTGTAAATATTATCATCGTGTGACCAGAATGTTTTTACTCAAGAGGGAAGATAAAGCTTGTGTTCACTCTCTCTGTCACACTTTGTTTTCGTTCTTCTCAGTTTTACTCTTTCTGTTTTCCAAATGCTTGCGATAACAGTGAGAGCCTTTTCAGCAAAATGGTACAAACAAATCCAGAATATATACTTGCTCTGTGCAGAGAGTGTTACTTACTCATGCTGAAAAGACTCTCACCATTGTCTTAAGCATTCGGGAAACTGAGTAAAACTGAGAAAAAGTGTGACAGGTGTGAATGGCGTTTGCAAAGAAAAGTATCGCCATTGCACATGCAGAGGGCACATGCAGCATTTTGAACTAAGTCCTAAACCTGAGCATTATAAGGGTCTCTAATGTTTAACTCAACAGCAGGGACTCTACCATCTCAGCTTGTGACTATATGGGGAATTTTAGTGACTCATTTTTGCATCTTTAGTATTTTTACACCAGCGAGTGGCAAAAGTCTTAAGTCACTAAATTGGTCACATAACCAATTTGTTAAAACACACTGATTTATTCAGGGACTAAACAAGTGGTCTTCCAATCAGGCTATATAAAAAACAGGCTCACACTGAAGCAGCACACCTGTTTTCAACACTGATAGTAATCAGAAATATAGCAGCAAATCAGCTTATTAGAATGATATCTGAAAGATCATGTAACAGTAATGATGCTGAAAATTCAGCTTTGATCACAGGAATACATTCTATTTTAAAATATACTCAAATAGGATTTTTTTTTTATTGTAATAATGTTTCACAATATTGCACTTTTTACTGTATTTTTAATCAAATGAATGTAGCTTTGATGAAAAATCCTACCTTTTCATATGTTTCTAAATATGATATACTAGTAGAGGGTGACTTTGCAAGCAGTGCAATAATTACTCTTTTTATCCTGTTTAATGATATAGCAAGATAAAGTGTCGCAATATCCCCTGCAGTCTCTCTCAGGAGAGCTTCGATCTCATTTCTAGACTTCCCACCTGTCCCAGGTCTCCCATGACATAATTATACTGGCTCGGGATGAACTCCCCAAGCTGAACTAAAGAGCTCACGTCTGTAGATCATGTTTTGAGGCTGGAGTCTGAGGAAGCTGATTCTAGATCAGTGAGCACCAGGAAGCAGACTCTTCATGTTCTGATGTTGAACGAAGCTGTCAGGCGTTAGACTTATGGCTTTGGGAATTAATGCACCCCCGTGCTCTCTCCTTCTATAATGAGGCAGGGAAGAGACTGGAGTGAAAGCCAGTCACATCATCCTGAAGGGTCAAGCGCAGTCACGCTGTGCTCAAACAAATGCTGTCATCTTCCAAAGAGACTGATGTAACTCTTGTGCTTCCCTCTGCTGGTGACTCATAACATTACATTCTGCTGAAACATAGATGACGTGCGAAAAATAGTGATGCCAGGAGAAAATCATTCTGAAAAGTTTCACTTCACATTAATGACAGTTGTTTGGGTGGAGCAGGATATCTACAGTGGGGCAAAGAAGTATTTAGTCAGCCACCAATTGTGGAAGTTCTCCCACTTCAAAAGATGAGAGAGGCCTGTAATTTTCATCCTAGGTATACTGTACCTCAACTATGAGAGACATAATGAGAAAATCACATTTGTGTATTTTTTATGAATTTATTTGCAAATTATGGTGAAATTAATTTCATTTTATTTTTCACAGAGGTCAAAGGTTTTCTGTAAGTCTTCACAAGGTTTTCACAGGCTGTTGCTGGTATTTTTGCCCATTCCTCCATGCAGATCTCCTCTAGAGCAGTAATGTTTTGGCGCTGTCGCTGGGCAACGCAGACTTTTAACTCCCTCCAAAGACTTCCTACGGAGTTGAGATCTGGAGACTGGCTAGGCCACTCCAGGACCTTGAAATGCTTCTTACCAAGCCACTCCTTCGTTGCCCGGGGCGGTGTATTGGGGACAATTGTCATGCTGAAAGACCCAGCCTTGTTTCATCTTCAATCCCGTGCTGATGGAGGGAGGTTTTCTCTCAAAATCTCACGATACATGGCCCCATTTATTCTTCTGTTCACACGGATCAGTCGTCCTGGTCCCTTTGCAGAAAAACAGCCCCAAAGCATGATGTTTCCACGCCCTTGCTTCACAAGTAGGTATGGTGCATCTGAACAAATTACATTCTCCCCATTCTCTTCTGGATCCTCCAAATGCTCTCTAGCAAACTTCAGATGGGCATGGACATGTTCTTGTTTAAGCAGGGGGACAAGTCTGGCACTGCAGGATTTGAGTCCCTGGCGGAGCAGTGTGTTACTGATGTTAGCCTTTGTCACCTTGGTCCCAGCTCTCTGCAGGTCATTCAATAGGTCCCCCGTGTGGTTCTATGATTGTTGCTCACAGTTCTTGTGATCACTCCACGGGGTGAGATCTTGCGTGGAGCATCAGAAGGTAAGCATCAGCATCAGAAGATGTATCATTACAACTAGGTGACCAAATACTTATTTTACAGAGCAATTTACCAATTAACTCATAAAAATTCCTACAATGTGATTTTCAGGATTTTTTAATTTCTCATTTTGTGTCTCATAGTTGAGGTATACCTATGATGAACATTACAGGCCCCTCTCATCTTTTTAAGTGGGAGAACTTGCACAACTGGTGGCTGACTAAACACTTTTTTGATTAATAATATTATTATTAGTTATTTATTTTATTGTTAGATTTTCAGCCTGGTTTTAGCTAGGTTTTAACTGTAAATTATATGCAACTATCAGAACTATTTTATTATGTGTCATGTGTCTGTGTTGTGGTGTCCTGCGCAGGGGTCTATATCCTGATCGCGGCTGGGAGTCTGGTGATGCTGGTGGGCTTCTTTGGCTGCTGCGGAGCCGTGAGGGAGTCTCAGTGCCTTCTGGGATTGGTGAGAGAGATATCTTCTCATTTTGAGTTAACAAAATGATATCGTTCACTGACACTAAACCTGAGGATTTTATTATTTTATTCAAAACAATCTGATTTGAGAATGGAAAAAAAATAATATTTCAGCATGCAATAAAATTCTGTTTGAAATCTCTCGTGGCAGTTTTTCGCCTGTCTCCTGGTCATCTTTGGAGCAGAAGTCGCTGCAGGAGTGTTTGGGTTCCTCAACAAAGACGAGGTAATGCTAATCTGCCAGAGACCCCAGTCATGTTGATTCAGAGTTCATTTGAAATAAAATCAAGTTTCTATTCATTTCTTATTTTAGATCATTAAGGAAATAAAAAAATTCTATGATGAATCAGAAGGAAACAATGGCAATAGTAACACCACCAACTCCTACCGCAACATTGTGAGTTAACACTTTTTACCTTATTTTTTTGTCTCACTATTGAGTAAAAGAGAAACGTCTAGGTTACGAATGTAACCCACGTTCCCTGAAGGAGGGAACGGAGCTGTTACATATGGGGACTCGCCAGAGAGACCAATTTCCTTTGAACTTTAAACAAAAGGCCAATGAAAATTGGCGTGCATTTGATTGCGCTCAGGTGCACCTCATCACTGCGTGAGTATAAGAGGGCACAAGCGGAATGCACCTGCAGGTTTTCGCTGAAGAGCAGAGCTGGCATCAGCACAAGCTCAGAGTCGTGACTGGAGAAAGTGAAACGTCTCTGTTCCCTCCTTCAGGGAACGTGAGTTACGTACGTAACCTAGATGTTACCCTTTCAGTTGAATCACTTCGACGTTACATATGGGAACACCCATAGAACAGGCCATGACTCTGGGGCCGCATTATGCTTCCCAACCCTTGCTTTCAGTGGTGCTAATTGATAATTGAAGGGCAACAAAGCCTTCTGGCTGACTGTGGAATATATTGAAATTTGTTGCCACACCTACTGGACAAAGGAGACCCAGAGGAAGCACAGCCGGAGCTACTCCGTTCTAGTCCTGCTGCGGGGCAGGGAGGACTCACAGTTAAGGGAACACAAAAAATAGAAAAAATAGCGCACGGATCCCGTAGGAGTGGCGCAGCAAGCCGGTACCAGCCGGTCCTCTCGCTCACCTGCTGTCCTGCTGAGGACGCGAGATGACACAGCTTTTCCTGTAAACCTAGCGAAGGTGACGTGTCGCCCAGCCTGCAGCTCTAATCTATGCTAAGAGGCGCCATGAGCCTGTCGTATAGAACAAAGCAATACTCTCTGATTGAGCTCCCAGTCCTAAAGCCAAGGCTTCCCTGGTATAAAGGGAATGGCTTTAACCACCCAATGAACAAACCTCTGTTTGGAGACAGCATTCCCTTTCTGCTGTCTGCAGTAGCACAATCTAAGCTGCTGGAGTGTTCTGACGCTCCGAGTGTGGTCAGTGTAGCGGCATTTTCTCAAAGTGCGTACAGGACAAGCAACTCAAGGCTGGGTCTGCCACCTCCCAGGGCAGAGCTTGCGGGGTTCCTACCTAATCGCGAAGACACAGTAGGAACCCTGGGCACAAGATGGCCAGGTTTTCAGCCTGACCAAGCTCAAGACACTCTATGTAGACAGAGACGGTGTGTGGGTCTCCTATCCTATTTAGTAGAGACCAGCACACTGAAAAGCGCTGTCCTTTAGCACCAGATATTTTTGTTCTATATCTGCTACCTGAAGGGGCTCAAAGGGAACGTGCTGCAGGCCATGTAGGGTGACAGTAAGCTCCCAAGAGGGTGAGAGATGTGGTCTCGGGGATCTTTTTTCATCAACCCGACGCACACCTCTAGGAACCCGAATGATGACTAGGTGCTTACCGAGGGGCGCAGCCTCATTGTGTAATGCGGCTGTGACAGCGACATACACTTTGAGAGAAGAAGGGGGCCGCCTGCGCTTCAACTTCTCTGGTAGGAAAGAAAGCACAACTGCAATCGTTGCATCTCTGAGGGTCCTCTCTTTCGCGAGAGGAGCATTAGCCTACAACACACTCATCTCGGAGCGAAAACCACCCCGCCGAGCAAGGGAGAACCGCAGGCAATGGGCAGACTCGGGGAAGGCAAGGAAATGTGTCTTGGCCTCGCCGGAGTGCTCCATATCAGCTGAACTATCAGGGGGTGGAGTCGCTATTCACCAGGGAGGGTGGACTGTCGTGAGCTGTGGCTACATGGCTGAGAGCCCTGGAATATGAACAGCACGCTGCGATGTTTTTTTCGCTAGAATCCACAGGTGCAGATGGCGGGCAAGTTGTGACAGGGAGTGTAGTATTTCTTTATGTACGCGATTACCACTGTGGCCCATGCTTGCATGGCTAACAAATCAAGGCATTTTTATGTAATATGCCAAAGCAGCTGGACGCCTGGCTGCTTGCCCGTTGTATACAGCACCCTGGCCCATGGACGAGGCACCCATGTCCTTGACTACGACCTGCCTGGGTACGGCCAATAGATGGCTACACTGCGGGAAAACACCAACCCGGAGTGTGCCATGGTGCTGCCCATCTAAGGACCCGATCGTGTAACCAACACTGAGCTGTCTCATATGAATCAGCCCAGCGGCATGTTTGCATGCCGCCGAGCTATCATATACCCCAGGAGCCTCTTTTGAGAGGGACCGCTGTGTTGTGCCTGACGTATCTAGGCAGTTCAATGTGGCCTGCATGCTTGGTTGTGAGGCGTTCAGAGCGATCGAGTCCAGCTCGCCGAGATAGCTGTTAGGATGTGGATGTCCCTCTGCCTCTTCAGCAGGGAGAGAACAGCTTTTGAGAGGGACAGGCCACAGGGTGTAGTACTGATATGCTCGATCCTCAAATGAAATCAGCTTTATTAAAAGCGGTCTGCGTCGAGGCAAATCGAGGCATAAAAGCACGCGTCCTCTGGTCTGTGACTGCGGACCAACCCTGGCTCCGGCTGCATGTTTAGCACGAGCTTCGGAGCGAGTCTTTTGACCGGCTGCTCCACTAGGAAGGAACCAGTTCAAAGCTTGTGGTTCAGGATGGATCTCAACCCACCGCTCTTTCTGGGCACGATGGAGTGAGGGCTGTAAAACCCTGACCACAACTCGGCTGGAGGGACAGGCTCAATTGTGTCCAGTAGGACAACAACCTCCGCACGAGAACAGCAGCATCACTGTTTGGACGGACTGAGTGTAGCGAATGCTGCGGTGCGGACAACCGGGCGTACTGTCCGTATCAACCACCGCGAGGGGCTAAGAAGCACTAAGCGGGCTTCCCGCCGAGTCGCTGGGGAATCAAGAGACGTTGACCGCCGTGCCATCAGTGGGGCAGCCTGTAAGGGGACAGGGGCAGGGACAGTGAGTCTGGCCGCGTTGAGCAGAGCTTACCTGCCTCCCTAGATCCCGCGCTGGCGAAGCAGTGCCCTGGGTCTGCATCTGAGAAGACAAAAAAAACATGTGGGTCAGATGGGAACCTCTGGGCACTGGGCCCGGAGGTGATGAGAATTTTGTTAAGAAATCCGTATACACAGAAGCTCCCGGCCCTTCTCCGGGAGTGGGGACGGAGATGCCATCGACATCGCCCAAAGAGTAGTCCTTATCACCAGGAACACTCCCCGCCCCTCCAGGTGTTTATAGGCTAGTCCCTAAGCAGCAGGCGGCGCCCCTTGCCCACGGCCAGCTCAACGACGGGCCGCCGGTTGGGCATCTGGTGCCTTGGCGGGGGTCGAAGCAGGATTAATGGGTGCTGCGGGGGGGACGCCCTCGGCGACGAACAGGCAGAGGCTGTGCAATCTGGAACGGGCTGGCCGGCCGAGGCAGAATGTGAGACATCGCCTTGGTCTGCTCCTGAACTGTGGAGAACTCCTGGGCCAAGTTCTTGACAGTATCCCCGAATAGGCCGACCTAGATGGTGGGGGCTTGGAGAAAGCGAGCTCTCTCGGCGTCCGGCACCTGCGTCAGATTAAGCGACTGAAGTCGCTCCTGGACCACCGTGGTGGACATCACCTGACCAAGGGCACGCACAGCGACCTTCGCGGAGTTCCTGCATAGCCCCCTGGTCCAGCCCACTCTTGTCCAGGAGTTGCAACACCCCAGCCTGGAGTGTTGCCAATGCGTGCATGGCGGTGGCAGCCTGCCCAGCGGCATAGTAAGCCTCGCCCGTCAGAGCGGACGATAACTCACATGGCGCAGACGGAAGATGCGGCTGGTCACAACAGGCGAGGCACCGTGCAGGCAATAGCGCACCGCAGCCATGCTTCTCCACCTGAGGGAGCGCCGCATACCCCCTGGCTGCACCACCATCGAGAGTGGCAAGGGGCGAAGAGCCTGGGCGCAGGCGTGACGAGTAAGGGTCTCGCCACGATCTGGTAAGCTCTTCGTGCACTTCCAGGAAGAATGGCACTGGGAGAGACCGCGGCGGGGCCGTATCCCTGACTCCCAGAAACCAATCATCCAGCCGCTAAGGGTCGGCTGAAGGCATACGTGGTACCTCCAGACCGATTCCTTGCGCAGCCCAGAGGAGCAGAGCCGACAGTTAAGTCTCCGCCGCCGGGGGGCAGACACCTCGCGCGGTGTGCTCCTGACGCAGTTTTCAGCCTCACCATCTGACTCACCCTCTGATGCAGCCGAAGACATCTCAGCATCTCGGGGCGCCCCGAAGGACACGCTCAGCCCTGTATCGGGGGAAGCCGTCTCCTCCAGGAGGACAACAGAACTACACGGTACATCAGAAGTCCGCACGGCTGACACCCCGGACAGAACATTCTGAACGCTCACCTAGAAGTCCCCCAGGCGCCTCGCCATAGCATGGGAAGAACGCGAGGGGAGCCGTCTCGCGAACGAGAGGCGGGACTTCAATGTAGCCATGGTCATACGCTCGCAATGAACGCATTGACCATCCACAAAAGCTGTCTCAGCATGCA
>JAUMHQ010000089.1:2800891-2811895 GCA_032361165.1 Enteromius paludinosus | reverse complement strand
AGGATTCGCTGACAGCCGCCCAGATGAAACGCTGTCAGACGAGAGAGCAGGAAAGCAGGAACTCTTAAAATCAGGACCCTTCCTCGATCGTTTTCCAGAACTTGCAGAGGGGGTCTCCTGTAGTAGCTCAGACGGTTAAGGCTCTGAAGCAAAAATCTGCAGGTGCACTCCATTCGTGCCCTCTTATAATCACCCAGTGATGAGGTGCACCTGAGCGCAATCAAATGCACGCCAATTTTCATTGGCCTTTTGTTTAAAGCTCAAAGGCAATTGGTCTCTCTCTATCGTATATGTAACGTTGAAGTGATTTGACTGAAAGGGTAACAGTAAATATAAAGTTGAAAATATTTACAAAAGCAATTGCGCCAGAGATAACTAATATTTGCAATGCATATGTATTTGTACTTTTGCTATCGATTTTGCTTTATTTTTTATTTTCATTTCAGTTTAAGTTTTACATTTTTAAACTTAATTCAATTCAATTCTAATGCAACATTTAAAATTTTTTTACTAATATATCTTATTTCAGATTTACAGTATATCCATTACCAAAAACGACACAGTTTTAGTTATGAGTAACAACACTGATATAAATATAATGTAAATATACTTGTCTGACCTTGTTATGAAAGATTTACATTTGTAATGCTTCACATCTGCAGCTGAAGTGCTGTGACTCGAACAGTGAGTGTCCAAATGCCATGACAAACCAGGTGAGAATGACTGAAGCACATTATTTGTGCAATTAGTAAAACACTTAATGTAGTTAATGTAGCATCTGTTTAACAGTTGTATAGGAAGATGTGGTATTGAGATGCAAATTATTAATCAATCATTCATTAATCAGTCTGTTTGACTCTATGCAGACATGTCATGAGGCCATTGAACAGTTTTTCAGCAATAAGCTCTTCATCGTGGGTTATGTGGGGATTGGAATCGCGGGAGTTATGGTAAATGCCATTATGTCTCTATAGTTTTATCCTGATTCTGAATGGCTTTTGAACATCATAATTTCAATACTTTTAAATACTTTTAACTTTAAAACCACCAACATGTGTGTGTGTATATATATATATATTTATTTATTTTTTGAGTTCTTCCAAAAACACTCATAACAAATACATAAATATATAAATATACACTACTATAGAAATCTTTAGTGTTTGTAAGTGTTGTAAGTGTTGTAAGTGAGTGTTTTTGGAAGAAATCAGGGCTGCAAAAGTACAGTAATATTGTGAAGTAATTTTACGGTTTACAATTTCTTTGCATATATTATTATATGTCCAAGTCCAAGCTGAATGTTATTGTCAATGTCGAAAACCCTGCTTATTTATTTGTTTTTTTTTTATTCTTTGATAAATATACAGTTCAAAAGACAACATAAATAAATAAATAGTTTGTAACATTATGTCCTTAATGCATCTTTTTGAAATTAAGGTATAATTTTTTTTAACGAATCTTACTGACTCCTAATGGTGGTGCATATATTTTACAAAAAATAATATCTGTGAAAACAAATTTTTACATGATATATAACATTATATATATGTATAATGTATAATGTGCACGTTTTGTATGTACAGTAAACATGTATATTAAAAGTGGAATCAATTAAAGTTGTGTTTTTTTTACAGATTATTGGCATGATCTTCAGTATGGTCCTATGCTGTGCAATCCGGAACAGCAGGGACATGCTCTAACACAGTCTTCCTCACCTGGACATGACCTTTCACCCTTTTGACACATAACGTTTGCTGGACTTGCATATACAACTAGAATGTTTCAGCCAAGTTCAAGTGTTCTGCCCCTCAGGAGCGGAAAACAAACTCCGCTTTCATAATCCTGTACACCTCAACCAACCAATGGTTAGTCCAGCCTATTGTTTAAAGTTTTTATCAAATTGCTGGAATGTCTTTATTTAATGCCTGCTGGTTGGGTGCAGAGCTGGATCTTTCAATTGCGACAAACACGAGTTGTTAAATTCGTTTTAATATAATTTCGATTTCAACTTTAGTTCTAGTGCACACTGATCGGCTCTTTCTGCGAGAGTTTGCAGATTTATGTATTGATGCTATTCCAGGCTGTTGCTGTGTGGCTTCGTATGTCAGATAAAAATATTGTGTAATGTGATGCCAGTGGTTCTGTTGCAAACCCACAGCCACTGGGAATGGTGGGAAGAAGACCCACAGATGCCTTTCGCTTTACGTTTGTACACAAACAAAGTAGTCTTCTACGTCACAGACATAGTCCAAATGCAAACCGAAGGATCAGAACGACGCACACAAATCTCACATGTTGGTGATCTTCAGAAGAATCATTGTATCCATATCATCCAGTAAGCCCTCTTAAAGGGACAGTTCACCCAAAAATTTAAGTTCTATCATCATTCTCACCATCATGTGGTTACAATCCTGTATACTGTATCTGGAAGCCTGTTTCTGTAGTTGAATAAAAACATGCAATTTTGACTTTTTTCCTCAGAATTGCATGATATAAAGTCAGAATTGAGAGGTATAAACTATTATATTTTTCTTTTCAGAAATGGAAAAATGTTGGTAACCAAACAGCTGATGGTAGCCATTGGCTTCCACAGTATGGACAAAAATAGTCAATGGCTGCTATCAACTATAAGGTTATCAACATTCTTTAAAATATCTTCGTTTTTTTTACTCTACAACTTAAATAAACTCAACTCAAGTTTCTTTAAGTTTGGAACAACTCAAGGGTGATTTTTAGCTGAACTGTCCCGATAAGTCTTGCTTGAATCCTCTGAATCTCACCAAACAGTTTCCACTTAGGAGAGGCACAAGTAACACATATTCCCAGCTCTGCTTTTCTTGCGTTTGAACTTGTGCTAACGTCGATGATCGGGTTTCTGTTATGCAATAGCCGGCCTCATCTGAAACCTCCACTGATAACGGTACAGCCCGGTATTCTCTGGCACGATGGAGCCAAATCTTCTCATTCTCAAGCTGGATCGTATGGTGTAGAGTTGCCTGGTTATTTTACACATGTAGCTAAGTAAAGACTCTGAAGATCCACTGACACTGTCTTGTGCCTTCTACCGTCTATAATTGGTTGCATCCAACCGTCTGCACTGTGAATACGAAACGAATCAGACATGAACAACGTATGAATCATTTGCTTGATTCATTCAACAAATAAGGATGGTTCAAGCAGTGTCCTTAAGTGGAATTATCAGAAGAAGAGCTAGTTACACTTAAATTGAAGGTGTCCTTGTTACAGTGTAATTATACATTTAAGTACTTAGTAATATTAATTAACTACATGCATGGGTAGGTTTAGGCTTAGGGCTGCTTGCATGTAATTATGCATAGTTTGTTGTTGTTATTATAATAGTAAGTGCATGTAACAAGGACAGCTTAAAATAAAGTTATAGCTGTCATTTTTTATTATTCTAACATGCATTTAGATGCATGAATAAGTTATAAATGCATTGGTTGACTGTCCATGTGAATACCTTTGTACACATATTCATTTAATTAGTGAGGTTTTTTTTTTTAGTTCAGGAAAGGAACTCAGGTCACTCAAAGCACATCTGTAACATTTATTTTGAGGTTTAAATTGGATATTGTTTCTCTGATTTTCAATGTCTCACACTATCGAATCCCACATTTTGAACCAAAAATGTTGGTAGTGGACAAAAGAAAATTCTCACCTATTATTTAACTTCAAATGATCAAATCCAGGATTCTGAGATGAAGTGGAGAATTCATATGACCAACATGTGCGAACACAAACTTTTTTAGATTCCTATTGAAATGACTGGATTTCGCCTGTATAATTTTGCTGAGCGACATTACATGTGAGTGTATCTTCAGTCTTACATTTCTGTGTACATATCTGTGAGAGTTTCATGAGTTGTCATAGTAGTTGTAGCGATCATGATCATCTGTACTGTGCGATTAATGTGTATAGAGGTAGTTTTGGCCAGTGTACAGCAATTCTTGTTTTAATATTATGCATTTGAAGGTGCCTTTTTTATTTATCCAAAAAAAAACAACGTAGTATTTGGTTGAACGTTGTTGTTGTTTTTTAAATGAAAGGATTGGAAAAGAGACAAAATCTCTTTTTTTGTTATTTATAATGGGACAGCCATTGGTTGGTGGGATATATTTCTGCTGGTGCATCACTGCTGAAGTTCCTCAAGGTGAAATGGCATTAGAGTAGCGATTAGGAAACGTCGTAGTCGATGCTAACAGAGAGTAGCACATGAAACAAGTGTTCGATGTCGATGTAGATCTGTCCTCATACCCAGAAGCAACCCTGTTCAGACTGTATAATAACTAGTATGTGGCTTTCAAGTAGAGGCTTTGTTGTAAACTGTTTTAAGTGTGTTATTCCTACGCTTTGTGTAAACGATGTCGAGATTTTTTTTTTTTACTGTAAACATAACACTGCAGTCTTTTGATGTTAGTGTTCATAATTTGTGTGTTTAATTTATTTTTTCTGGAGAGCAAGTTCAAAGCAGCATTCGAGTTTCTCAGGAACACTGCAGCACGAGAACAAATAAACATGTTAGAAGTTTCTGATTCTTGTGTTTTTGCTGATTTCTTGTGTTCATGTTGCCAACCGGTTGTCAGCCATGTCTGTAAAAACAAATGTTTTATGGGTGGCCTGAGCAGACTGAATAGTATTGAAGACATGACCTTAGTTGAACCTTTCATCACATGACATCAATACTGCTTGTCTGTTTAACCGAAATTGAAATGGAAGACACTGAAAGCGAAATGCTATTGTATAACATGACATGGGATTGAGACTTATATCGAGTGTGTGTGTGTGTGTGTGTGTGTGTGTGTGTGTGTGTGTGTGTGTGTGTGTGTGTGAATACCTACACAGTGTGAATGTACCACCAGCTTGGCAGTAGGTGAAAAGTAAAGCTTCTGCTACTTAATTCATTCTAAATACAGATCATGCAGATTTGTTGTGTTATTTAGGTCAACCAAGAAGAGTTTGTCAATACCTCAGTAAATCTTTCTGAAAATTAATTACAACATTAAATACTGTAGTTGTTTTTATATGAAGCTATTGTTTTAAAAAAAAGTATATTAAATGGAAAATTACACATAAAAAAAGGTTTCTATATAAACCTCCTATAAAAGCTCTAGCCACATCGCTGCTTTAAAGCAGGACTTCATTTTGCCTTGTGTTTCTGGCATGAAATGCACGTCAACTGCAAGTGCATGCTATGCAAGAAGCAGGGCAGATTCAGGCTAAAGTTTCAGCTGCCGTGCACAGTTTGCACTTTTCAACAACACTGATGTGATCTTAGCTAACACTCGCCAAGCACTTCAGAATCTATAAGCAGATTTTATTCTTCAATATCGATAAGCTCATAATTATGACCATTTTAGCTTGGAATTCGCCTGAAGCTAGCCTGAACTTAGTTCTGAGTTAGTTTTGTTAGATTTCTTTTTTATTATTATTCACATGTCAGATATGTTATTTTTACACAATTCTCTTAAAAATGGTTTGTTAATGTACTATGTATAATGTATTCCATTGTTAAATTACAGTATAGCCACCAGAAGTGTTAATAGAGAATAGCTTATCCAAAAAAGTCATTACTTTGTGTCATTCCACAGAAAAAAAACAAACCTAAAAACAGCTGAGAACTTTCAAGAAACTTTTCAAAATGTATTTGTATTTAATGTATTTAAAGTTAGGAACTCTGTGGAATAAACTAGAAAAAAACACACATGGATTTTAGTTATAGTCCTTGTGTCAAACCACTGTTCGTTTAGTTTTGTTCTATATTTCTTCTGTTTAGCACACTCAAATACCCAGTTTCTGGAATGGTTCAAGATGTTTACGCAGACTCCGTCTTAAGCATGACAATTTAACAAGGTTCGGTTGAACAGAATGTCTTTTAATTCTGTATAAGCAAAGCCTCACTTCAGCAGGAATCAAACATCCTGTCTCTGTGTGTGTCTCTTCAGAGTCATGTATATTGTATAACAATGTCCTCATAGGTATGTATCCATGCTAATGTCCACATTAATCAGCAGTGCCTCCTTTATATTGTGCATATGCAAAACGTCACAAAAAAGGTAGGACAGAACAGTTAATGGAGGACATATGTATAAAAAAAAGATATTACACGATTTTCTGGCCCTTGAGTGCATGAGTCATGGCCGTACGCTTTCAAATCAACCCTCACTGAGGATAAATCTGACCTCTCTGACCACACATTTCCAAAAGAAAAAGAAACGATCATGTGCAATGATATAGCTTCCTGAATAAGCCAGTGGAATATGCTAGAGTTAGCATGTAAAGACAGGAACTTAAACTCCAAGCCATCTTCTCAAACAACCATTTGTTTCAACACACTCTAACAATAATACACCACGTAATAGTTTGTTTGAGATGGCAAAATTGTGCTCTCACAGAAAAAAAAGTGCCTAGTAGTACCTAAAAAATTTGTCCGTTTGAAAAAGTACCATCCCCGTGACAGTTTTTGCATCATTTATTTTTGATTTCTATTTTTTTTTTTCTGAGAGTGTATAATGTCCCATAACTTGGTTAGCATTAACCAGTTTAGAGTAAAGATAGATTTGGGATGTATGTTTTTGTATGACCCAGATTTGAACGATTTTGCCTTCTCACACAAATTATTACCAATTGTCAAGAGAGCAGGTTGGTTTGTTCTCAGATAATTAGTCGCATCATAGCTGCGTTGGTCTTTAAAATTTAATTCAGGTGCTTTCATAGCTTAGACAGAGTAAAGGTTGAATGGTGTTTGTCCCAAGAGAAACTCCCCAACTCCAATGAAGTAAACCACTTGAGCAATTCCGAAGAGCGGAGCAATGACCAGCGCCCTGCAGCCGGCACCCTTCAGAAAAGCAGCTGGTCCTTCTTTGCGCATTATCTTTCTGTAGGAACAAAGAGAGGGACCTTCATTTATACAGCCAAATAAGAAAATTGCATTAATCGTTACTGATTCTTGTCCATTAACCGAGTTGCTTTACCTGATGCAGTCTGCCACGCCATTGTAGGTGTCTTCGTTTGCACTTTTATTGAGCGACTGCAGCCGGGTTTTCACAACTGGATAGAGATGGGATCAGTTTAGTCTTTGCACATGATCTACTCAACAAGGTGTTCTACAGCAAAACTTGAAGACTCACCGTCACAAGGACTGACTGCCACAGCCGCTGTACATCCAGCCACACAGCCCGAAATAAAAGACCAGTAAAAAGGCACATCATCATCCTCAGATCCCTTGCCCAGCTTGTTGATGTGGGCAAACAGTGGAAAGTAAACCACAGAGAAAGGGATGTCCCTGTAAGAAGAAGACCCAAGGTAAAATTAGATTATTGGCGGCAACTGTTTCTATTTTGCAGAACCAACAAGGATGTGGATCAAGGGATCCAACTTGGGTCAGCCATGCTACACCAGGTGTGTCCTTTCTGCTATCTTAAACAAGGTCTTTAGGATCACTGGAAACTTTCAGGCAGATGTTTTGGAGAAAACTCTGTAAGAAAGTGGTCCTCCAGGAGCATGAATGGACACCCCTGCTTTACACCAATATTTCCTTGCGCTATTTAGTTTAAAGCATGGCTGTCCAAACTCGGTCCTGGAGGGCCGGTGTCCTGCAGAGTTTAGCTCCCAAATCAAACACACCTGAAGCAGCTAATCAAGCTCTTACTTGGCATGTTAGAAACTTCTATGCAGGTGTGTTGAGCCAAGTTGGAGCTAAACTCTGCAGAATATCGGCCTTCCAGGACCGAGTTAGGACAGCCCTGGTTTAAAGGTACTTGGGCATTTCTTATTTAGGCCTGTGGTACTTGAACCAAGAGGATAAGATTTGGAATAGATTGCCATAACATTTACCATAAAAGGTAGAGTCGTACCTCATGAGGGTTGCTCCTAGTCCTTTGTAAAGTCCTTGGATGCCCTTTGTCCGAAGCAGATCCTGGGTGATCTGAATGGCTGACACTTTTCTGATTGAAGACACAGGACCCACATTGTACGAACAGCTCAGGACCGGACTGGCAGTCCCAAGTTTCACAGTGTGGAGCACAGGTAATTTCCTCTGCTGGGCCACTGAATGTAAAATATGGCACTGCCTGTCAAGGAACTTTTTCTGAACACAGTAAACTTTACAAGTCTACTAAATCAGTGGTTTACATTTTTTATGTCTCTATTATCTGACATTGTTCATGGAGCTTTCTAACAACCTGACTATCTGAATCAGGTGCTTAAGTAAAGAAAACATGCAAAATGTAGAGAGCAGTTTGATCCCCAGTACTGGAGTTAAAAAGTTTGTTTGGGAGCATTCAACAAGTTTTAGATACAAGAAAGACATAAAGTACAGGAATAAGTATTTGTTGACTGATTATTTCATGAATGTAGAGGGTATTGAAAACTGTATTCGGTCAGTATTTATGCCTCACCAAGTCGACCCGCATCCTGAAGCTGGATCTTGAGCATTTCCATCGGGGTTGTGACAATGACCTGACACATCCCTGCCCCACAACCAGCCAACATTTCCTGAAACACGCTCAGCTTGAGTCTGGAACACAGGTGAGGATCATTCAACCCTTCCATTTACCTGTTATTGAGTATTGAACAATAGTAGCAGAGGGAACATACTCTCCCCTACTGAGCCGCTGACGGAAGAAATCATTTGCGGCTAGTTTGATGGCCTTCTCAGGAGTCACCAGTGTCAGGTTGACTGCAGCACCTGTGGCAAATTAAAACAAAAATTGAATGAATTTTTGGTAATGAAAAATGAACAATTTTGATTAAAAAAAAAAGTGTGGTTACACTTTAGAATATGTAACACTTGTTAACTTTTAACTATGACTTTTCTCTCAAGAAATTCTTAATTTGGTGCTTATTAATAGTTAGAAATGTAGAATAAGGCTTTAATATGTGCTTAATTAGAACTAATAAATGGCTAATATTCTAGTGATATGCATGCTAATAAGCAACCAATAGGTTTAAATGAAAATAAAGTGTTACTGTAACGTTCTGCCACTAAATCAATGCATAATAAATAACATGCAAACCATATCAAATATCTCACACTAATTCATAGGAACCAACAGCTTTGGACTGGATTGAGTTTGGTTTGGCGCCTCTTATGTAAATGTTCATGTAAATGGTGTAAAGTGCTGACATGCAAGTTATGTTGCATCATAAAGATGCCCTCAGGGGCTTTACATTTGAGGAAAAAGAGTAGGTCAAGTTCCAACAAATTTCTAAAACTGCTTACCTCTGTACATTCCAAAGTATCCCTCAGATCGAACAGTCTTAATCAGACAGTCCATCCTAATCAAAACAATGATATGAGATAATGTTAAGTACTAGGTAAAGCCACCATTCTAAAGCTATAGAAAGAAAGCCGCACCCCTTTCACTAATAAATGATGTCCTGAGAAAGAACAAGGAGTTTCAGACCTTCATGACAGGTAATTACCTCACGTAGTCTTAAAAAAAAATCTTTCTAAGAAAGTGTTGTCATGTCTATGTTTGAGTGAACTTGTAAGTTTTCCATGGGGGGTAAAAAGTATTTTTCTACTATTCTACTAAATGTTTACAAATGTGGAATGCAAACATACATGTTTTTGTAAACCTGTTGGCTTCCTCTTTGGTTCTGGAGTCTTGTTTTGGCAAGATCTATAGGAAAAACACAGGTAACACCCACCAGTCCAGCAACTCCACCATTGATAAGCTTGGCAGGGAGGCTTGCAAGAAACACAAGAGTGCAAATGAATGAATCGATACCTCAAAAACATAAAAGTAACTGTTCATTCACTCCAGAGAAACCCACAGAAAAAAGGTCAAAAGGAGCAGGGCAATGTCAGGTTGACACATTTATTGCGTTTCAATACAGTCCCAGTGTGTATCAGAGTTTAACGAATTAACACTAATGCAGCATCAAAAGGATTTTTATAGGCTATAACACAACAAACAGTGGTTCTGGTTCATACCTGATTGGTTGTTGAGCCATGGTGAGAGGTAAGTGGTTTGGTCTGAGGACTGAGGTAGACAGAGGCGCAGTCACTGTGCAAAGCAGCAGAGAGGGTTTATATACGCTAACCCCTCCCTGAAGCCTCAGGCAGCAGCGGTCGTTCACTCCCTCGCTGTGTGTTTCTGCTGGGATTGACTGCACGGCCAGTCAGAAGAGCAGGATCTTCTTACAGTAAGCATGCAAGAAGACACTTACACTTCTGCATACACACTTGCATGCAGGTTTAAGGATTTTAGATTTTAAAGTTGTTGTTTTTTTTAATTTTTTTATATTTTAAAAATGTTATCTTTTTAAATAACGTTGGATTTCTTCTCAAACATGCTCTTAAACGTATAGAATGTCCTACACTAAATCATTTTCTTTATGAGATTTTCTAATAAAATCTTTTCTAAATAATCTATTTAATGTCACAACAACTTTCATGGTACAGATTTACAACTTTTATAAAGCAGTATGTATGTGAAAAGTCTGTTACATGTTGCTATTGCTTTTATCTTCTGATTTATATATTTCAGCTTTTATTGCGCAGAAATGTTAATATGTTAACATATTATATGTATGTGCTTATGTTGCTTCTTACATGTACATTTTATAAATGGTTTATTAACATATATATAAATAGTACTGATCTAAATAGTAGTTTAATGTTACTGGTTGGCCATTTGAATTGTTACACTTTGTATACAGTAGATCATTTAGACATTCTACTAATTATAAGTACTAACTCTCAGAGTAACTGTCAGGGTAGGTTTAGGGTTAGTAGAATAAGTTGACATATACTTGTAAAGTTTCTGATAGTCAGTATGTTGTATATTGACTCATCAAAAAAAAGTGTTAGATATTAAGCAGACAGTCAACTAATACTTTAATGACTGTTAGTTGACATGTGGTTGCAAAGTTACTATCAAAATAAAGTGTTACCTTATAGATTCAATTCAATTCAAATTTATTTGTATAGCGCTTTTCACGATACATATCATTGCAAAGCAGCTTTACATCAAAGTA
>JAUMHQ010000089.1:2704501-2718164 GCA_032361165.1 Enteromius paludinosus | reverse complement strand
AATCTGCAAAAATGTCAACAATTCTGTGTTTTTCTGTCAATATGGGGTGCTGTGTGTACATTAATGAGGGAAAAAAAAAAAAAAAAAAACTGAACTAAAATGATTTATCAAAAGTCTGCAATATAACAAGGAGGGAAAAACTTACGGGGGTCTGAATACTTTCCACACCCACTGTATGTCGTACAGTCAACTCACCTTATCTGTGTTTGAACTGAATTTAGTAGATCTAGGCTGATTTAGGACAATTTGAAGTGCATTGATTGGTAACTAAAACTGTGCTGCTGTGGGTGGCTAAACAAATAGTTTGATACCTGGTCTGTTCACTTTGAAATGCATTTTCTGCAGGAAAGCTGTTTGTTAGGAGTTTTCAGTCATGTTACTTAAGAATTTGCTTTGGTTATTAAGGCAAGCATCTCTGGAAACTCAATTCGGAGTTCAGCAGTTGTTTTCTCAACTAATGGGCTATGAGGAATCTGACACCACCAGGATGGCATTCCAAGAACTGAACTGGACGAGAAGATCCTCTTTTTCTTTCTAGGAGTGCAAAAACAGAATGGCCATTTCTCAAAAAAAATAAGAACGTTTGCTAACTCACGAAAACAAATCTGAAACCCAGCAGACTCATCTTGCAAGTAAAGTGTTGATGCACTGGTTATTAAGAAGTCTTGGAAGTCTAAGTCAATACATGATTTGCGTTCCCTTTTTTGGTTTTGGTATAAACACAAATGGGGTCTCCTGAGCTAAGGGAAGAACATTGCATTCTATTAGCTTCTGCTGTGTTTTGTTGTTTTGACCTTTCTCAATTCACCTCTCACTGAAGAATGTTGTCTGAATGATGTGACAACATGCTGCTTCTTGAACACTTATATATATAAATATATTTATATTACAGGCTTTGTGTGCTTTCCTGTTTTTAGTAGAGGGTGTTATTTAGTCTAGCTAATGTCAAACTCATCAAATCCTAGTGGATTCAATTCCTATAAGCACAACTCTTCAAAATTGTGGCTTCAAAATAGTCAAACAATTAAAAAAAAATGTTTTTGACAGTCTCATGCTCAACAATGCTGTTCATTTGATCAAAAATACAATTTAGCATTTGAAAGAATTGTTTTCTACTGTAATCATTTTTAACATTCAGTGAATTCCTGTGATTTTCCAGCATCATTACTCTAGTTTTCAGTGTCATGTGATACTTCAGAAATCATTCTAATATGCTGATTTGCTGTAAAGAAACGTTTTTGATTCTCAGTGTTGAAACCCTCCTGAGGTTCCGTTTCATTTACGATTCTGCTTATGTATGCAGTAGACAGCAAAGCAGCTCATGGGTTCAAGAATTTGAACCCATAACATCTCCCCTCCCTCATATTCTGCAAGACTAGTTATTTCAAAACTGCTTTTCATATCTGACCCTCTGATTATTTGGGGGAAATCAGCAGAATTCTGCAAAAAACTTTTTAAAAATGGGGAACTTGATAACTGAACGGTGGTTAGATTCTCCGAAAATCTGCAAACATAGTTTCTTTTTGAACAACAGTTTTGTGCAACTGTCTAAAAGAACAGCTTTCATTTTATTCGAAAGGCAGCTTTCCATTCTTCATCCTTCATGATGTTTTTTCCCTTGACTTCCTCTGGTTCCTGGCAGGCCATAACCCACCTGCTGTGAGCACCACCTACTCCTACTTACCAACTTCAAACGCTGTTTTATTTGGACACTGAAGAGTTGGCCGCTGTAATGTCCTTTCTGGACACCAGTTAGTCTTGTCTAGACATTTAGATTGCTTGTTCTTATTTAGTAGCCCCTGCGTTGCTTTTATTTGTTTTTTTTTTAGTGTCAGCACAATGTTACAGTTGGGAAAAACTTTTATCTTCAAGACTCTTTCTCTATCCTCTCATGGATGTTGTGGTTTTATGTCTCAGAGACAGTGTTCTCTTTTCTATGGAGGTTGTGGTTTATAAAAAGGTTGATATTTTCTAAAATAAATGTCATATTTCCTTCCTTTTAAGAGAGCGCTTTTGTCTCTTGCCTTTCATACCCTTGATTTGTTGCAAGCTGAATTGTCAGTGCTTGAGTGAGGACTAAGAGGTCAACCTGAGTATGTATGTTAAACTTTGTTCAAGTCTCTCGGCACTGCAACGCGAAACTTGGTCTAGCTGCAGCCAAACTGGAACAGAAGTGTTCTATTTCCAGAGGAGAGAAGTGGGTCGTTTCCTTCTCCAAAAATTATGTCCATCAGACTCTCACCTGTGGTCAGTGGAAAATAAAGAACTGATGTTATCATTTAAGGGTTAGCTTTACAAACTCAATGCTGTAGTTGAGAGTTGCTCGCTCAAGTCCGGAATAGGGTCTAGTCCAAAGCAAGACCGAGTCCGCAGACTGGTTATACCACTGGCTTTTGTATGATGTGGTCATGTACCGGCATCTGGTCTGAGGTCTCTTCAGTGAATCTGGTGTGGGTTTTCCAAGAAGATAGCTGTGCGGTGTCTGAATTGACTGTTTTGACACCTCTCTGGAATCTGCTTTCTGCTTGGCATGAGTGCTGGTAAAAGTGTCCCCAGTGAAACTCACAATGAGTCGTCAGTGTTTTGGAAACTTTCGTTATTACTCTGGACATGTGTTCTAGACATCCTGATTCTCAATTTACCAGCTCATTTAATCCACTGAGCTCGTTTGAATGCTTGTTGAGAGAATTTGCTTCAGCATTAATATTGTAATCTTGCAAATAAGAATTTAAATGTTAAATGGCAAAGTTTCGTTTGCGTTCATTTTGACAGAATCATGACGTCTAATTATCAGAGGTTTAGCAGATTTTTAAAACTCCTAGGGTGGGTTGCACCAACAAGGATTATGATTAAATCAAGCTTTATCTAATAATTCTGTTGCACCAAACTTTAAACCTTGTTTAAAAATAAGCAGGTTTACATTTAAACCATCGTTTTGATCTTGGATTTATTTTATATTTAAAATAGATTAGCTTTAATCCTGTTGCTCCATAACTTTAAACTCAGATTTAAATCTCAATTAAGGATTACCTTTAAACGTTATTAAAAAAATTAAATACAGGTGAATTATACATGTGAAAATAGAGTATGCAGTGCATCGTCAATGCATCGAGATATTGTATTGAACCGAATCGATGACATAATAATCGTAATCAAACCGAACCGTGAGACCAGTGTAGGTTCACACCTCTAGAATTTGCACAGCTCATCAGTGAATAACGGCTCTGCGTAGTGAATGCGGCTCAATGTAAGATTAAGCACCTGATGGAATTTACCGCTGATAACAGAACCGCCTTTACTTGGAGCAACGTGAGGAAGGTGCAGAAGTGCGATCGTTAGTTACAAGTTGATGTAAAGAGGCAGTTTAATATATGGCGGCAAATCTATGATATTAATAAGCAAGCGCGCAACTGAAGCGCCAAATTGGTCGACATCGCCCAACCCTAATATATTGCCTCTTGTGCTTAAATGTTTAAATTGACAAGACATAGAAATGCATGCGTCACTCTATAATGGTTAAGGTTTTCAATTAATCTGCAAATCAAACACATGACATACTGTGGGGTGTGGTTTCACCCGAGCCATTAAACCTGTACTAATTGTACTGTCAGTGTTAATATGCAGTTGATTTGAGTGTTTTTAACACAGTTTGACATTAACTGATTTGTTCTGCTCTGTGTGAAGAACTGATTGGAATTGACAGAGCTGCAGTGTGTCTGTGTTAGGAGCGTGATGTCCACCCCATGTGTTAAATCTCCACATCACCCATGTTCAGTGTAGACCGCTTCATTTATCACCCAGAGTTAAAAAAAAATTAAATGGAAATGTCATTGGAATGTAGTGTTTCCAAAACTTTTTGAATAATACAACACATTAACATAAGCGGCGGTGCTATCATCTTAACCCATCCCATCTCACCGTGCTCCAAGCCTATTAAACCAGTGCTTATCAGTATACATCTAATCTGCACACAATAGTGATCCAGGCTGCCTGTATTGGACAGACCGCAGGGAGTGGATGAAGGGAGTTCAGATTATCGTGTGCCAGTGATGCATCTGGTTCTGGCACTGGGTTCAGTACACTTAATTAAACTCCAATGCCCTGGCAGTGGGCACTGTGTATCAGGCTCCTCTTGGCAATGTTTCGTGTGATACGGCTAATCCCCAGCAGAGTGTCCGCAACCCAGCTAATTGGCTCACGAAGATATCCGTGACTGCGTTAGACATGTCCTCACCTGTTCCCTGTCTTTTATCTGCTTGCTGTTATAACATATTAGTGGGATATAGTGGAATATACTTTTCTTGCAGCACTCTGACGCAGGTTTTCATTGACCAATGAGAATTTTAGAGAGGCAGGTTTTTGTATTGTCACTCTATTCTCTAGCTTATTCACCTTCTTAAAATTGCCCCTGTTATGGGTAATGAAAAGTGAATTTTTGATTTTGGGAGTCCCCAACAACCGGATGACATGCATGCAAGGTCAAAAAAACAGGTTTATTGTCTTATAATATACTTTTTTTTGTTTACTTGCTCAACAACTCCCAAACCATTCGTTAATTATTTTTTCCAAGCCCCTCTTTTGCGTGATGCTAATCTGCAGTGATTGTACGATTAGTTGTTTCTTTTACGTTTCTTAATAAAAGCTGCATTTGAGAGCTCAATGCTGCTTTGTGTACAGTGCTATCGTGTTATTTCTACTGCTCCACAAACAGCACCTGCTGGCAAAGAATGAATTTGCATTTCATTCAGATCAACCCGAAAAGACCAACAAATGGAAGTGCAATATGCTAATATTTCATGCTGAGGTCAACATGAAAAGGCTTGGGATTTTAAAAACAACTTGTTTCAATAATTTTTCAATGATCAATTTTTAACCCTGTGAATAACACCTAATTATTGTAGGGTTCTTTATGCTTCTAAGGCCCTGGCTTACATGATTATTACTTGCGTGTGGTATAAGTTGTTCTTGAATTTTTTCGAACAGTTAGAATAAATTTTAGTGCATAGGTTTTTGATGAATCATGATTTCTTAGTGAAAATGTGAAAACTAAAAAAAGGTGTATGTACACATGTTTAGTGAATGAGACCCCATAACTCGGTGCACTTTCAGATGTAAACCTTTGCTGGAGGTTTTCATTGACTTAGAGGTGTGTAACACTCGGCATGAAAACTAATTTCCAGAAATTCATAATAGAGGCACTTTAAACCAGATCAGAACTTTCTTTACCATGCCAGTGGCATCAGATGGGAATTTTCTCCTAGCTGTCTTTGCTTCTTCATTGCTTTTTAGTGACACCGGTCTTTTTTTAGACTCTTTTTTTTCAATCCAATACCCCCACTGGGAAATTTGGGATTAGCTTTTCTGTTTACTGCCAGAATCTTAAAGCTGGTCCTATACACACGGACTACTGCCCCTTCACTTCCATTCCCTTCACGGGGTGAGAAAAAATTCTCACTTCCTTATCCTCTATTTCACTTATGTTGTGTTGGGTTCATCTTTGAAGAACTGTAAGAGGATGAAGATGATCCTCTAGTGCGGGTGACTCATGCCCTTGACTTGAGGCTTATTATGAGGGCTTATTAAGGTCTTCCAGACTTGTCTAGTGTTTGACGTCTTTTATCTCAGAGTTCGGAGTCTGTTTCTTTGATTCACTGAAACATTCTGATTCCCCCTCACTGATTCACTGAAGGTCACTGCAATATTTTACCTTGTCTTTTATATCAAAATGTGTTTTTGGCTTTTCATCACTACTTTCTATCCTTTGTAGGTTGTACAGTTTTATAGCTATTAGTTACATTTAATATTTGGTTTTCTTTGTTTAACGCAGTCAGCCTAATTGAAATATTTCTTGTTCGAAAGCTATAATTATAAATTTCATTATGATTTGAGATGGTTATTTCTAGTGCTGCACGATTAATCATATCGCAATCGTGATGTCAGCCTATGCGATTACATTACATCAAATGTTGCGATTAATATTAAATAAACAAATGCATTCGTGGACGTAACAAGACATTCATTCTTGCGTTCACACCAGACGCAAATGAAGCGTTAAGTGTGAGTGATTTATATGTTAAGTCAATGCAAAGACGCAATTAGACATCCTGCAGCGCGATTCACGCGAATTGAGCGGCTGCTTATGCCTTGCTGATGCGTGCAGTGTGAAACCGACGTAAACTCAACATGTTCAAGCGTCCAACTACACGCGAATAGCAAGATATATTCACCCAAGTCAACTCAGGTGATGCACTTTTATTATTTTATTTATCAGATATTATTTATTTGTACTTTTTACTTTTTCATTTTAATTTAGTTCAGTAATGTAAAGATATTACTGTTATTTAATTAATTTAAACATTTAAAGTGACTTAAAAATAGCTGATTCATTAAGAAACTGAACTACGGTCTTTTACCGTTTCATTGAATCAGTCACTTAACGCTTTTATTCAGAAAGTCAACTCACTGGATTGAACTTGTGCAAGACACGCACAGCCAGGGAAAGAATGAACGGACAAGCGCACCTTCCTAACGGACCAAAAAATGTTTCATGGTCTGTCAGGAAGTACAGCCCGTTGATAGCCGAGTAGAAAAGCACCATTAGAGGTGTTAGCGCCTTTTGAAGAGAAGTGAAAGTGACAGCTCGGTATATCGATACTTCGGGAAATTAGTATTGGTACCGTTCAGGTATTTCAGTATCAATATTTTTGACAACACTAGTGTCTTTATGACGGTGCGTTATGGGATTGAATGAAAATGTCCACTAAAGTTTCGGACCCCACTACAAATGGCTGCTCCCTCTATATAGCGTACTCATTATTTATGAGTGTATATTCATTATTTGAACAAGAAAGATATGGTAAATGCAGTCAGGAGACTTATTTCTGTAACTTTTGTATAAAAGCAATAACGCATGAATGCAGCAATATTTCTTAAATATTTGTAAACAAAAAAACCAAAAAATGACATTTCTATCTCCTAAAATAACTAAATAAATATATGACGCTTTTAAAAGGCTCTCGACTGCAGCTGAACTACGCTTCTTTAAGTTATGAGTAACTGTAGCGTTTTTAAAGTCCCTTCCCAGCACTGAAACCACCATATGCGGTTTTTCCCACATGCAGAGCTTTTTTCCGTAATGGCTTAAATGTTGACATTATGAGAGCTGTTATGTAAGGTGCCTCTCTCTGTCTGTTCATTATTTTAATCTGAGTCCTGAATGGATGTGCTTCCCTGCCGGCTTCCAGTCAGAGCTGTGCTCAGTGGGGCTGAAGCTGACCGAGGGCAGTGCTCTGGGCGTTTGTGCTAACTCAAGCCGCCTTTCCTTCAAAGTCGCTCAGTCTCCTAATATATTCTGATGGGCTGATCTTTTCACAGAGGAAATATGCTGCAGGGTCACGAGGCCACAGATGTCTATGTGGGGAAAGAAGGTGTTCGTGTCCATACACTGTAAAAAATGTTTTTGTGATTTTAATGGTAAAAAAACTGTAAAATGCTACAGTAAAATCCTTTTAAACTGACATTCCCAGAACAAGTTTCTTCTTAGTTTTTTTCTAAACAATTATGTTTATTATTGTTGCATGTTATATGTTTTTTTTGTTAAATTATTGTTTATTGCATATTTGAGTTTAATGAGTCTCACCGTGTAGGTGTTTAGTGTTTGTGTGAATGACTCTGAGCACCTTTTACACAGTATATGTTCGTATTGAAAAGCTGCTTGTGATGGGCTTTGGTTCATCATATGACTTTCTCATCATCACCTGCATTTGGTGCTCATCAATGTATTTCAAAGCTACAAAACAGATGTCAATACTTTAGTAGGTTGGTATATTAACATTAGCCTTTATCAGTTAATGAATCACAGTATTTAACTGTCAATTTATCTTAAAACCATAAAACTTAGTTGTTACCGTATTTTTTTTTTACAGTCGAATTACGGCAACCACAGCTGTCTTTTTATTTTTTTTACTGTAAATTTGAGTGAAAATGCTGGCTATAAATAGTGCTTATTGGCCATTGATCTGTATTTCGCATTGTTTTTGTTGCTATGTTTAGTATAGTCCAACTTCATTTGTGTTTAGACCTTTTTTTTTCTGCTCTGGAATTTCTTTCTCACGTCCTTCAGCTTTCCCACCGTTTCCAAAGTGTGCTAGAACTACTCCAAGAATTCAAATTTTGCTGCACAGCATGCTGGGTAGACATCTCTCTTTCTCCTTTCTCATTTAGTTTTGGAAAAGCATTGTTGCTGAAGCAGAGCATCAGAGCTGCTTATTTTCCCTGCCATTTTGTGGACTTGAAACGATTATGAGGTTTGTGCTTTTTTTTTTGTGGGGTAGAAAGTAGTCTGTGTAGAACAGCAGTGTCATGGTGGAGGCTTCATGGGGTCTGTCCGTTCATCAGCCAGACCCTTTTCTGCTCTCCAGTTGCCATGGTGCTATTACAATACAGCACAGTGGGCCGGAGATGCCTGTTATGGTGGGACATGATGTCAGATTTCATTGAAAGATATTTCTTTATCTTTCATTATGATGATGTGCTGTATTGAGAGGGAGAAGGTGTTACATAATAATATAAAAAAATTATTTTCATAGAGTAATGTAAAAGTTTAAAATCATTTTGAAATTGAATTTATTAAGTGTTTTTTTACTTTATTGCTTTTGGTTTAGTTTTTTGTTATGTTTTATACTTGATCGTTTTAGGACAATTATGAGGAAATAAGAACTAAATGAGATATTGAGGTAGTGTCACAAGACAGGACAAAGCCATACTCCTATGATCCGTCTTAGAGCCCGACCGATAAAGGATTTTGAAGGCCGATACGATACAAATATTTGTTGGTTTTAAAATCTGTTATTCCGATATATCGGTCGGTATTTTTTTATTTAAACAAAACATTAACAGATTTCTCTAACATTAGTTATTTGTAGTTATTTATCATCATATGATAATGCTTTTTAAAAAGAAACTTGCCTCTCTTATTGTCAGAGCAGAACAGAGGAACATCAAACTATATTAAAGTTCTGATAAATAAAATGTATAAAAATACAAATACATATGAAACGTAAAGTCCTTTAAACAAAAAAACAACAACAACCAAATCAAAGTGACCAGTTTTAAAAGACTTGGTAAGCTTCATAAATATAACTTTGAATAGGACTGGAGACAAATTCTGTTAAGTTCTGATAAATAACAACAGCAGCAAAATATAAATTGCTAACAGTATATGAGGTAGTGTACTGAATCAGTCAATCCTCAATAGCTCCAGTCCAGCAGAGGCAGGTTTTAGTACAAGAAAAGTCATTTCGTGACCAACTCACTAGGGCTGTAACGATACATGATATGAAACCAAAATCGCGACAATCAGATCCACGATCATGTGTCGCGGTGTGATAAGGGAGCATCGCAACACACCCCGTGACTACCTTGAATTGCGCGCAGATGACATTTTTGTCCCGCAGTTTTGAAATGAGCTCGCGGCTCCCGTTTCTTTGCGTGTAGATCTCGCGTTTTCCTCTTGCGTATGTGATTTAACACGCGCCAGCATCAGTGGTGCGCTTGCGTATTACTGGCATAGATTTGCTGCCATAGATATGTGACCATTTTCGGTTGTCGATAACGAGGGGTTCAAGTATTTACTAAGTGTGCTCGAGCCCCGTTATCTATTACCAAGCCGGGCGCAAATTGTTTTAAAAATCGTTTTTTTCCTCCCAACCCCCATGAAAAAAAATTGTGATACGAACCGAATCGTGGGTTTGGTGTATCGTTACAGCCCTACAACTCACCATGAACACACCTCACCGATGATCTCACTCGTGGATAACTGGTTCTATCTGCCCGACTCTGGCTGGATCAGCAGGTTGCAGGATGTGTGGCGAGTTATACACGAGTGTTGCCAACAGGGTGTAGAGTGTCCTCTGGTGGACAAACTATACAATGCCAACTCTCATGACTTGGTTGAAGGGTGTTTTGTCCGTTTTTATTTTATTTTTGAAATATTAATTTATCGCCCATTATAAATGCCGACACTGATAGTTTGGAAAATGCCTAATATCGGCCGATAATATCGGCCTGCCGATAAATCAGTCGGGCTCTAATCCTTCTTTTATGATTAATGTATTTCAAGCTTCTGGAACTTTTTGCTATGTTGTGGTTTAAGTAAGGAATAATTGACCACAGGCCGTTGAGTTATTCCACTTATACTACGGCTGCCACACCTTAAGACATCGATCCGCTGATATAGTTCAAGGTATTTGGACATTTTTTTTGTACTTGGAACACTATCGTGAGTAGTATTATTTCAAAACATCGTTTTAGACCTAATAATGGAGACTAAAGCATTAAATAGCTTAGTTATGGGTGTGTGTGTAAGAGAGCGTGGGAATTACCTTTATATAGTCTATGCATCTCTCAAAAGTGTTCGGTTAATCGTGAAACTTTAAGTTCCTTTTCTTCACTAACAGTGCCGTTGTTACCTTGCTTGTGAGAAGTCAGAGTAGCGCTAACAACATTAGCATGTATGTTAATGTGTGTGTGTGTCTCTGATGGAGAGAGAGCGGAAGAGATAGAGTATGTGTTTGCAGCACATAACATAGAAATGAGCTGTCGTTTTTATCATATTGATTTCTATATTTATTTGCTTGGTCATTGTTTTTGTGGGTTTTGGTTATTTTGCTGTTGAAAGCATAGACATCTATATATATCTATGGTTGTAAGACCTTAGAAATGATAGAAATCATTTGGTGAAGTGATATAGAACCGTAATGCGGTCAAAGAGCTGCCTGGAACTACATTCACCGTGTCTAACAGCACCTGCAGTGATGTGACTACCAGCTGGTGATTGGCTGTTTTATGGAGAAGACCAGACTTTTATTACTGCCTCTTTCTCCCATTCATAGCAATTTGAGTGAACGGTCTTGAATAGTATGAAGGTTTTGTGTATACTAAACAGTGTATAAAAAGTCACTACAGTCACTACAGGCTATCGTGGAATTTGTTGCATTTTTTTTTTTTTAAGTATCCTTGCAAAAAAGAAAAGAAAAATCCTTTGTTGCAAGCATTGGTTTTGCAATGCTAATGCAATAATTTAGCCTGCTACTTTTCAGAGAAGTAAAATACTTCCCAACATAGGTAATATATCATTCATACAGTGCAAAACACGAGTCATATATAGGCTTATGAAACAGATTTGTGTTTCTGTAGGATGCTAATGATATGACATTCAGTCTGACTATCATTTGAAACCAGAGCAGACTTTTATAAACCACACTGCTCTCTTACTTCCTATCTGAGCATGGCACAGAACTGGCAGAAAGAGAGTACTTAGTTGCAAATGTTTTTCATTTTTATATTTAGATGAAAATGCATTTTAATAAGTTCATATTTTTAAAGTTTAATAAAGAAAATGTTAATATTTTTGGAAGAAATATTACATATAATATAAATTATATATAATACACAAATAAATATTTGACCTGAGAACCATGCTAGCTGCTATATGTTTAGCATTGAGGTGATTCTTGAGGCTCGATGTGCTGCGGTGATATGCAAATTCCTTGTTGCACACAACCATGCTCTTATCCAGTTGCGGTTCTACATGGAATTACTCCCTGGGCCTGACCCCCTCTTAGCGCCCAACTGCCTTGCTTAAATGTCACAATAATAAGTAAACTCTAAGGAAATGCCCATAATGCACCCGGCTGCTAGCACTGACTGCCGAATTATAATAGTATTATAATAGCGCATTTTTGCACGCGCTTGTTGTGCTGAAATGTTTCCGAGAAGTCTTGTTTTTATGTGCGCTAGCTTTGAAACTTGGCTATTTAAACGCCACAGTCAACAGGCAGGCTGCGATAGATAATAGAAAACCGCTTAGGGGCGGACTAAAAATAAGTGCGATTTAAAATGCGTTAAAAAAAAATTTACGTGTTATTTTTGTGTTATTAATTAATCTAAATTAACGTGTTAAAGTCCTGGCCGTAATATATATATATATATCGGCCTGGGGTGATACATTTCTGTTTTTGGCCAATATGCTCAAGGTAGGACTTTTATTTTGATTTAGTTTGATCATTCCCAAACCACACAAACTACCCAGAATACTGAGTGCCCTATCGGTTACAGTATTGACTTAATTTTATTAAATATGTATTGAATATTTATTTATGCATGTATAATAGTATCATATGTTAATATTACACGTTTATATTTGAATCCATTTCCAAATTATTTCAAATTTCTTAAATACGAATTAAATAAATAGTTATAACAGCCTAATATCGGCTATCCCCCACCCTGCATCTGCCTTTTAGAAAACCCGAATCAGTCGACCACTAGTTGGGAACATCTTTTATTTGAAATAGAAATGTTTATGTAATTTTATAAATGTATTTACTGCCACATTTGATCAATTTAATATAGTTTTTTCACATGTGAATGTTGTGCATCTTTCTCTGCTGGTGTGGTATCTTTCTCTCTCTCTCTTTCTCTGTGTGATGGTCGTCTGCTGCGGGTGAGGAGGGATGAGAACGGCAGATAGCTGGAGCGGGAGAAGAGAAAAGCTGAGAGAGGTGGAGCCTGCAGCACAGTTTGAGAGCCTCTCTGCCGCCGGCTTCTCCTTTCCTCTTCCTCTTTTGTCTGTGTGCTTTGTGTCTTCATTTGTGCTTCTTTGTCTTGACGGCGAGCAAGTGCACGCAGCGCGTCACGTGATCACGCTCTGCTCTTCAAGCTGCTGTCTCTGGGAATCAGCTCCTGCAGCCTATACAACATGTGTGCAGCTACAGCAAGAGCAATGATTCCAGTCCGTCGACATATTTGTGTCGAGAGCCTTGGGCTGTTATCAGTGAGCTCCAGTGTGTGTTTGAGAACAGACAAGGAGTTGGTTGTTTTGTTGTTTAGTCAATTTACAAGCACGCTGGTCATGTTGAAATTGAATTAGGTTGAATGTGGCTAAGGCTGTTTCATTTCTTTAAAAATAGAATGAATGGAAGTGCCTTTCCAGGTTGTCTTGAGATACCAGTGATACACAGGAGCTGGATCATTATCGTAATCATAAAATCTGTCAGTGGAATTTGAATGCTTTGAATAATCTGATCAACAACTGGTCATTAAGTTTTTAAAATGATCAAAATTAGTAAGTTATTATGCATTTACTCCTTTTTGAATATTTTAACTGTGAAGTTATTACTACTTATAAACTCTTTTAATATTTTTAAGTTTTATTATTAAAATAAATACTATTTAAAATCATACATGGACTGCTAAAAAACTTGTCATGCAAAGAACAGCAATGTTTATACAGTATTTGTGAGAAAGATATTATATTCAAGATCACTATAAAATTCAGAAGGACACACATCTGAGAATTAACTTAAGGCTACAATAAAAAAAAAAAATGTAAATAGATTTTTATTGTTTTGAGCTTGCAGCTCTTTCTTTTGATCTTAAAGATTCATGAAACCATTATGTTTATTATCTATGTTGTAAAAAAAAAAGTAAAAGTAATAATAATAATGAATAGAGCAAAAACTAAAAAGTCATTAAAAATAAACAATTTATTTATTTATTTTGCTACTTCTACACAATATGTATGTATATGTGTGTGTGTGTGTGTGTGTGTGTGTGCGGGTTTATGTGGTTTATGAGGACACAAATTTGTATAATGACATGG
>JAUMHQ010000089.1:2654331-2681579 GCA_032361165.1 Enteromius paludinosus | reverse complement strand
CAGTAAGAAATTGACTAAATATCTTCATGGAGCATGATCTTTACTTACTATCCTAAGGATTTTTGGCCAAAAAAAAATCAATGATTTTGACCCTTACAATGTATTTTTTGCTATTACTACAAATATACCCCAGAGACTTAAGACTGGTTTTGTGGTCCAGGGTCACAAATCGTGCAGCCCTAATTGCAAGTATACGTTAGGTACACACAACTCTCATTAAAAGTGACATAAACACGCATTTTAGGTTTATTAATAAGAAATATGCATTGTGCACAAGTAATACTCCAAATAAAGTTTCGTTAAAAAAAATATATATCAGTAGGTCTCGAGTTATCTGTCAGTAAATATGTTCATAGATTTTATTTGAATTTGAATTTGATTACTATACTTAGTATGAGGTAAATATATTTTAAATATATTACTTTTTACTAGGGTATATATACAGTGGGTACCGAAAGTATTCAGACCCCCTTAAATTTTTCACTCTTTGTTATATTGCAGCCATTTGCTTAGGGTCATTGTCTTGTTGGAAGGTAAACCTTCGGCCCAGTCACCCGCTTCGGATGTTATCACTCGATTGAATGGGCCATTATCAGCCCATTCATATGGGTCAGGCTGATAAACCTGGTAGGTTTAGAAGGCTGTTATCATCCATAGGACTACTGGGCATGCGCACATCAATCGAAAAAAAAATTTTCCTAACACTGTACGACAGTAATACTGTTTTTCTATCATATTAATGGGTAGGTTTAGGGTTGGGGTAGGTGTAGACATTAAGTAAACACAATCTAATTGCTCGAATAATTTCATGTTAAGTTTTACCAGTAGGTGCAGCAGGCCCCTACTAACCCATATAACAGCCCATTCAAATCGCGTGATAACATCCGAATCGGTTGGCCCAGTCTGAGGTCCTGAGCACTCTGGAGAAGGTTTTGGTCCAGGGTATCCCTGTACTTGGCCGCATTGATCTTTCTCTCAATTGCAACCAGTCGTCCTGTCCCTGCAGCTGAAAAACACCCCCACTGCATGACGCTGCCACCACCATGCTTCACTGTTGGGACTGTATTGGGCAGGTGATGAGCAGTACAGTCAGGCCACTCTGCCATAAAGCCCGACTGGTGGAGGCCTGCAGTGATGGTTGACTTTCTACAACTTTCTCCCATCTCCCGACTGCATCTTTGGAGCTCAGCCAGCTCTATGAAGGGTTCTGGTCGTCCCAAACGTCTTCCATTTAAGGATTATTGAGGCCACTGTGCTCTTAGGAACCTTAAGTACAGCAGAAATGTTTTTGTAACCTTGGCCAGATCTGTGCCCTGCCACAATTCTGTCTCTGAGCTCTTCAGGCAGTTTCTTTAAACTCATGATTCTCATTTGCTCTGACATGCATTGTGAGCTGTGAGGTCTTATATAGACAGGTGTGTGGCTTTCCTAATCAAGTCCAATTAGTATAATCAAACACAGCTGGACTGTAATGAAGGTTTAGAACCATCTCAAGGATGATCAGAAGAAATGGGCAGCACCTGAGTTAAAAATATGAGTGTCACAGCAAAGGGTCTGAATACTTAGGACCATTTGATATTTCAGTTTTTCTTTTTTTAATAAATCTGCAAAAATGTCAACAAATCTGTGTTTTTCTGTCAATTTGGGGTGCTGTGTGTACATTGAAGAAAAAAAAAAAAAAAAGAACTTAATTGATTTTAGCAAATGGCTGAAATATAACAAAGAGGGAAAAATTTAAGGGGGTCTGAATACTTTCTGTACCCACTGTATGTATTCTGGGTTATACAGACTTGTCACCTAACAAACTATTATTTTTGTCAAATCCCAACATTTTTAACCTTTCATTTCTTCAAAAGCTTCATTAAAAGCACTAACCTAAAGCTAAAACCCAACACAAAGCACTCATAATCATATCTCTTGTAAGAGGAACTAGTATAAAACACTGCATCAGCTGTATGATATTAATATCTCACGTCATCCCTGCTGCTGTTTCAGGTGGAGGCGATGGATGTGGACGCTCAGAGCAGCGCTACCTGGATCCTGGACTCCAAAGACCCCAAGCGCACCGTCAGCACCAAGTACGAGACCACCATATTCTGATCGGACGCCCCTGTCGCCCCTCACACCTTTTCCTTTCGCTCTGTGCCTTCACTCTCTAGATAGACCTCCCCTCGCTCTCCATTCACCTCTTTCTATCCTGAAGCCTAGTTCTGCTCGGTCTGTCCAACAACCCATTCCCAGAGGCTGAAACAAACCTCCTCTCTTACTCAACAAACACATTTCCACACCATTCTCTGTCCTTTAAGTTGGTACAGGTATTTAGAAGCCCCTCTCGCCTGTAGTCATATCATAACTGGCCTGAAACCAAAGTAAAGCTCTGCTGAGGACCAGAACATCTCGTCTTTTAACCTTCCTATTTCAAACGTGAAGAAACTAACATTTCCTTCTCATTCTGCTCGAAGGACTCTCCCTCCATCATCAAACTGATGGGCTTTCTCTTAACTTGCTTTTCTTTCTTTCCTCCTTCTGTGCTGCTCGTCTCCACCAGGCATCAGCCGCAATGAGACACTGATGAAGACTTCCTCTTCCTCCTCTTCAGTCTGAGCTAAAACAACTGGACTCCACTAAACATGTAGCATCAGATCAAAACAGTCCACACCGCCAAGGATTACCGTAAAAGGCACTTTCCATGAATACGGTACATTTTGGCATCCTGTAATGTATTTTTCTTTTACTGAATAAAGGCACAAATTATATATTTAGAACTGAAACTAATAAATATGCATAGCATATAAAAATAGCATAGCATGCAAAGAGGACTGGCTTACTGACTATGGTCAACCTTCCCTTATTCGTGGCAGAGACATGTTTATTTTGTTATATTTGTAAGTCCAGCACATTTTTTAAACTAAGCTGCATCCAATTGAAATGCATTAGTCTAAAAAACGTGCTGCACTTACGAAAATAACGAAATAAACGTGTCCCTGCCACGAAGAAATAGATTAAATTAAATTACGTTACTATATCATGAACTGCCGTGAGACTAGGTTGGATCAACAATTGAAAGAATACATCAATGTTTCAATTGACTTAAAATGTAAATGACCAATTTAATTGATTTTTATTACATATTTAAATATAAAAATAATAATAATAATAGTAATAATTAAATAGTGTCACACAATTTAAGTGCAATTTGATTTACATACATACATATATATATGTAGATATATATGTATATATGGGAAAAAAGTAAATAACTCATTCCATTTTCAATATATATTAATATATATATTAAAAAATATGCATTTACTGTATTTGTCAACTTGAGCTACTTGACTCAAAGTTATTGTAAAGAGAAAACATGTGGCAAATACATTTCCCATGTGGTAAATGTATTAATAGCTAACAACTGCAGCAGATTATTTTAGGCTGAATCGGTATTCTTTTTTATATTTCATTTATTTTGTCATTTATTTTATTATCGCTTTATTTTATATTATATATTTTTTTATTTACCATTTTTAAATCATGTTGGTTATTTATATTTTATTGTGTTTTTGTTTACATTTTTAATTAAAGTAATTAGAAGATACGATTAAAAATAATGAATGGTTAGTGAAATTTTTTATTTTATTTGGTTTATTCTGTAAAACACAAACAAAATAAATAAAGTTATTAAATTGTATTTTAACAGCAATTCATACAAAAGTAATATTTGTATAATCATCTTATAATAACTGCCTGGCAAAGTTTTCTGAAGGTTAAGCACCACTTTTCAAGTAAACAAATTACTTCACAGGTTTCAAGCCCCATTTTGTACCCTTTTTGTGGAAAGTGCCAGCAGACTGTCAGATGTCAAGCTTTGATTGCGTTTGTCGGGCTTCTTTTAGCTTGCGTACTGGCAGCTAAGCCTTTTATAATGGGCTGTGAGGACTAGATGGGTTTTTATTAGTCCTGTTATGTTACTATGCACATCTAATAGATGATATACACATTCTGTCCATCCCTCACGTTCAGATGAGACATTAGACAGCTGGCAGAAGCTTGCTCGAGTGCATTACACGTTAATTGAATTGGAATCAAAGTACCTCACTGTAAATTAAATTTGCTGCCAGTTTATGGATTTGCGTTTAGCACTGTGATATTATGTGTTGTCTTAAGTCTGAGTTGGCAAACTAGGCTGGGCCTAAATGTCTGAACCAAATCGCAAAGAGGTGTCTGAGCAGACCGCCTGCTCAAAGTGCGTCTGATGTCAAGGAATCAAAGTAAAAAGTAATGGGGACTGCTTATTTTGTCAGGTGCCCAGAAAGCAGACTATAATCAGTGTTGTAGTGAACGTGTACAAGTCTTTATGGGACAATCTGTTCTTGCAGGTGTTAAAGGTGGAATTATTTGCATATATTCTTCACAAGCCTTAAAAATCCTTGTGTATGGGTGCTCAAGCATTTACAAATTCGTAGCATTTATTGGAAAAACTCGTAGCACTTCAAATATCATGATGATATGGTAGCCATTTCAGCCACTTGAGGAAAAAAGAACAATACTTACATATTATACTTTCTTTTTTTTTTTTTTTTTCATAATTCTGACTTTGAGATAAATCTGAAATATGTACAAGGTGAAAATATCTCAATAATGAAAAGTGGAAGTTGGCAAAAATATGATATAAAAATGTAAAGTTTGAGTTAAAATGTCGTGTAAGTGACAAATTCAAAAATGACAGGTCAGACTTAAGATGAGAGGTTAAGGACTTTGTTCCTTACTTAATGTTATAATTGTCATTTTCTCAATTTCAACCTTTTAACTAATTTTTCATTTATTTTATAATTAATTATGATTTAGTATCTTATAATTTTACCTTAATTTTCTGTCATAATTATGATTTACCAAAGCATGGTTTTAATTTAATTTAATTGATTTTCTGTGGTGGAGATGGTCTTCCATATAACAACACACTGGCAGCCATATTTGTTAATTGCATCCCAATACTGTAAAGACCACAATAAGGACCGTAAAAAAAAGATAACACCATTCAGTGTCAAAGTTCAAATATGCTGTTATGTTAGCGACCTGTAATCAGCATCTCATGCAGACTAACATCACTTCAATGCCTGCCACTCTCTCCATCCTGAAGGTTGTTCTCATTTTTCCTTAACAATCTGCTTTTTTCTGCTGTTCTGCAATTTTCTGTTCTTTCCCTTTAAAATCCTATTCCCTTGCACTCCTTTCACTAGACAAGCTACTGTACTTAGTCATCAAATGCTATTTTTAAAGCCCTTTTTTAACCCTAATTTTTACTGTTGAAGCTCACTGTATTGTGAAATGTTGCTTAATTTCTTTTCGACTGAAAAAGAAGTACATAAACCTTTTGAATGACATGGCGTGACATTATTTTTAATTTTTTATTTGAAAATGAACTAATCCTTTAAGGATCTAATCGGATAGCATGCTAACCTGAAAACACAAAGAGGCAACTATATGTTTATATCACATATAACCAATGAGTCTCCCGGTGTCCAACGGGAAGATGATTTAAGGAAAAAAAGATTGGCAGAACAGCATATTTCTCCTCTTAAGTTCACCTTCATTTCAAACTTTCATATCATATCTGGTGTAAATGCTATCCCACATTTATTTGTTTGATTTGTCTTAATCGGTGTGTGTGTATGTCCCCCTTTAGCTGACCGCTGTGTCGGATGCCAAACAGAAGGGAAAGTTGACAGCATGACTTTGGATGAAACATCGCTTGTATTGTGTGTGTGTGTGTGTGTGTGTGTGTGTTTATATAGGTCTATGTAAGTGTCAGAGGTCTGCAGTGAACTTCCATCCATCAGCAGGTTTTCATTTCAAACACACGAGCCAAAAAGCATCCCGTCCAGTTTAACACACTCAACAAAACCTCTCTCCTCCTGAAAAACACCTTGCTTTTATCTCATTTCTGACGCTTTCGAGTTTTCAAACACTGGAAACGCAGCAGTCACTGTATTCTCCCGCATTAACAAGAGCCAGTGTTGATGTTAGCCTTTGCTTTGATATCTTCCAGTTTTGTTTTATTTTTATTGTGAAGCGGCAGTCAACACACACCTGTTTTGTCTGTGATTTTTGTCGTATAAACTGATGGTCTGTCATCTCACAAACCGTAGAGGCTTTTATTTTGTCTGATAACTTCGAAAAACAAATCCAGTTCAGCAAAACACTGATTAGAGAGTCTTTTGATGTCAAAATTACCGTAAGTTTGATTCTTACTGTTAGTATTTTAAGTCAGGTGACCAACAGGCTTTAGTACCTTAGTTTGTCGAGCTAAACAATATGGGCAAGACCATTCAAACATAAGAATTGTAAACTATGGGACGAGTTTCAATAGGAAAGCTTTGGCCTTTGGAGGTCTCTGTGCCAGATTAGTGGGAGATGCTCTGTGTTGTGACGTCTTATTATAAGTTAATACGTTTATGATGGCATGAGAACGGTACAGTCCAGATCCCGGTACTTGTAGTGAGTCTTACACATATACTGTGATTTCTTATACAAAATAATTGCATTAATGTGACACTACAAACAACTGCAAGTTGTTTTTATGTGTAGAGTTTTTTGTCTTTCCTTTAATGATTAAGTTGCAGAAAGCAGTGTATGTCTGAAAAAAAAATTAAAATAAAAACGAAACGGATGAAAAGGTTTCAAATTTAAAATTTGCATAGTCATCTGTCATGGACGATGCTGTGCTTATGTTTTGTGTAGATAATAATACATTAATATGAGGTTTAGATGGTAAATATTCCTGTATTCATTTAGCCTTATTTTACAAGTATTTTAAGTCTGGTAATTTTTATTTATATTTTTTTTTTTTTTTTTTTTTTTTCATTTTTAACATGGTATGTTAAAAATGGGTACAGTGCTAAAAACAAACAGATGCTAATGCTAGCACCTGTAATAGCCGCAGTGTTTGCACATCTAATCACGTTAGCAAATACAACAGTGACAGTTCGGATCATATTCTTGGCTAAATGATTAAAATATAAACGATATCGAATTGTAAAGTAATCCTGGGTGGTCTGTCTTTTGATACTTGAATGATTCTGCTTTTATAGATATCTCTCTCTATATATGTATATGTATGTACTGTATGTAATTTTTTTTTTTTTTCCTTTAATTTTTTGGTCATGTTTTTGTCATATCTAGAGAGGAACGTCTTTTTAAAGCTCAACATATCATGATGCAAGTGAGCATGAGACTGACAATGGAATCTCTGAGAGACTTTGCCACAGAATCAAAGAACGATTGTAAATAATCTTGGGCTTCCAATCTTTTTTATGATTATTATTTTTCATAATTGTACATCCAATAAATGAAGAGATGGTATCCAGTGTCCTGTCGTTTTTCATTTAATCCAAAACTTTTAATTGCTCTAAGAAGGTTTCATATAATATTTACTGAGCCCGATCTCACAGCAATTTGTACATATTTTATGAGGTGGTCAATTCGTACGAATTCGTATGACCTCACTTGACTTCATAAAATTTTCTTTAAATCGTATGTATTTTATGAGTTGCCAATCATATGAATTTGTACTAATGACCTACACCTAACCCTGCCCCTAAATCTACCCATTACTGGGGTGTACACAAATCAAAAAAGATTTGTACGAATATACTGCATGTGTGTGCTTTTATATATACATAATTTATATATTCTTACTATTTAATGTGTTTTTAAAATATTTTTTAAATATGTAAATATGAAAAATATTTACATGCAAAAACATTTATTTTGGATACGATTAATCGCAAATGTTTGTGTGGCGAAGTGTTTAGGTTTACATTTGTTTTCTGTATTGAAGTGTTTCAAGCCTTCAGCAAATAATGCTGTGGAACTCTGTGATGTTGAAGTTGCAAAAGTTTTATTCAAAAACATTTAGGAGCAGAAATTCCTTAATTTTAGACCTGCAAGATGTTAAATGTACATTTGGACAATATATTAATGTCCTGTTGACAAGTATTACAGAAGACACAGCAAAAAAACGTCACTTGACAGTTTCACACAACATAATTGAAACATTTCCCCGACAACATGCAAAATTTGTACAATATCAAAGAGTCTGTTTGAAATGTGTTACAAGCTGACAACAAAATAATTTCAGGAGTAATAATGTCTGCTTTTTTTATGATTGTTGACGAATGTACCACAAAAATATACAATGAAATGATTATTCTTTGGACAATGTCAATGTTTGACAATTGACATTTACCGTTTGCTGTGCCTATATCCGAGTGCAAAAAAATTCCTGCTTTTGTACATTTTGTCCATGTGCTTTTTGGTTCTTTTGTTAAATGGATTCATGTGCTTCTAAAATTGTCAGCCGTTAAGTAACGTCTTGTTCTTTTGCAAACTTTTTACATTTGCCAGTAAAGGAAATTCTCAACCAATCACCAGTTTAACTTCCTCGAAAGACATGAAACCTGAAGCCAGTTGCATAAACACTGCCAATATGTTAATATGCTTCTTAACTTCCTTTAACTAGTCTTGAAAAAACAGAGATGACCATTAATCAGTTCAAGCAACAGGCCCTCTGAACTTTTCTCTTATGAAATGTGACCCTGGAGCACAAAACCAGTCTTAAGTATTGTATTTGTAACAATATCCTATAATACATTGTAAGGATGAAAATTATCAATTTTTCTTTTATGCCAAAAATCATTAGGATATTAAGATCATGTGCCGTGCAGATATTTTGTCAGTTTCCTACTATAAATATATCAAAACTTAATTTTGATTAGTGATATGCATTGCTAAAAAATTCATTTGGACAACTTTGAAGGCATTTTTTTACCAAGATGCAACCTCAGATTCCAGATTTTCAAATAGTTGTATCTCAGCCAAATGTGGTCATATACTAACAAACTATACATCAATAAAAACTTAATCTCAGTTTAAAAAAAAAAAACATTATTACTTGTTTTATGGTCCAGAGACACGTTTTGAGTTTGAAAAATGTTTATGACAGAAATTCAGGTTTTAATCAGGTACATAAATGCTCAAGACCACCACTGCATTGTAACAGTCTGAGAAAGACACTGAAATATCAAGCATCAAAGCATTGTATAGGAACAGAGAGATGCTCCCAGAGCTCATGTTAATTGCGAAAAATTTACATTCATTTACCCTAGCCTTTCTGTCTGGAACATTTATATTCATCATTCATTTATTTCTTGATTAAACTGCAAGGCATCTTTGTCAGACAGTTGCAAATAATCGGTGAACTCTTAATATCTCATTTCACACCAATTATTAAACAGTGGTCACGGATAGCAAAGGGTTGTACACTTTCTTCCCATCTACAGAGCGGGTCCCGTGTGCCAGCAGCTCATGGATGGTGATCCAGTTGTCCAGAATGCGTCGGCTGCGTTTCTTCATACTCTTCTTCTGGCTCAGCTCGAGTATGGAAGCCTGTCCTTGAGGTCCGGAGTCTTGTTCCTTCTCTTTCTCCCTCAAGAAGTCCAGTCGGCTCTGCATCATGAACTCGCGGCGTCGCCGTTGCTCGCGAGCTCTTAACAGCTGCTGCTTACGCTCCTCCTTGCTCCAATAGCGTCCCATCTTCATTTCGCTCACCGCGTCGTCGTCCGTGGTCATTCCACTGCGCTCCTCTCGAATCTTCATGGCGCGAGCCTTTAGCAGACGATCTCTTACTGGGCGTTTGGCGAAGTAACGCGAGCCGTCACTCCGGATCTTTACCTTCCACTCCATTCGAGGAGAAGTTGGAGGCAGTGGAGGAGGTACGATTAAAGATGTTGCAGCTGTGGAGTCTCTAGTTAAGGTATTGGAGTGAGAAGGAACCTCTTCATTGGTGTCCCTGACTTCTGGACTGTCGTTTGTAGACATGTCCCTCAACTGCATGCAACTCTGGTAGCGTGGAGGCAAGGTGGTACTGCAGCGGCGGCGGGACAGGTATGGGCTGTTTTCTGCACTCCTTCCCCCTTTCGCGATCCCGGTAGTGAGAGACCCGTTTGCATGGGACCCCCTTCGTGCTCCGTCCAAGCCTTTCCTACTGCTCCCGCCATTCCGGAGCCGCGCTGGAGTAGAGTTTTTGTGGTTCGCGGTTTCTTCACTCTTTTTCTTGGAATCCAATGGTACGTTTAGGTTCTTATCCCTGCTTGCGCTTGTTCTGTGACGGGACGTCCTAGGACGCATGGTTGCAGAGGCACTGGAATCTCCCGCCGCGGACTGCGAAGGGTTTCGCTCGCTTGCCAAAGGTGTGCTTCTGCAACTTTCCCCGCCAGTATTATAAGCACTAGTGCTCTCTTTATCGGAGCGTTCCCTTTCTGGGATCTCGTTGATATCTGAGAGGTCATGGTGGATGGCCTCTGCAGCTCCGCACCTTGCCTTTGCTCCTTTTTCTTCGTCGTCCTCTTCGTCAGCTGGCCAGACCTTTAGGCAGCGTTGGCGCAACTGCTGCATCTTCTGAGCCCGCAAAACATTGCGCCACTTAAACTCCAGGTGGCGTATTTCCTCATCGAGAAGGGCGATCTCATGCTGCATCAGGCTCTCGTTACAATTCATGTCTACAGGAACACCTGCTCCTGCAAAATCACTGTGGTTCCTTCCGTCCAAAAGAAAAAGTGCATTTCCGTTCTTCTCATAAAGGCAGCGGATCTCCAGCAGCTCTCGGTAGCGTTCGTATTCCTCTTCGGTTAACCCTGGCATTAGCGCTCTGCTGGTTGCTGGGCCCAGAGATTCAGGAGCCCCGTGATCCACCGCTCCCACCCCATCAGGCCCCAGCAGTGAGTCGTTGCTGTAGTGAAATTCCCATCCATGCTGAGCAGCACGAAACTTGCGCAAGCTGCCGGGGGTATTGGTGGCATTGGTCGTGCATGCGCTGGTAGCATCATCGGCCAGCTCGGAGGACTCTTCACAGCGCGTGCTTTCATCAGTTCGACCCACCCCGCTGTCTAGCTCCTGGCTGTTATTGAGCGCCGTGTGCCATAGGTTGGGCCGACCAGCTCGGATCCCATTGATGTCGCTCAACACAGAGCTGGTTTTCCTTCGGTGCTCAGGACTTGGTGAGTTTGAGACATTTTCCAAGTCCTCTAGATCCAGGCCCACGCCCAACTCCAAATCCAGGTCATCAGCCTCATTCTGCCAAGAAAGCATGTTAGAAATATTAGAAAATAGGAAAATTATTATTTGAAATTGAATGAATAAGCTTTACATAGGATGATATTTGGAATCTGGATTCTGAGGGTGCAAAATAAACTAAATATTGAAAAAAATTACCTTGAAGGTTATATTACCAATATAGTTCTAGGCATTGCATATTGCTAATTAACAACTATATTGTTTTTATATATGTATGGTTGGAGATTTACCATTTATCTTCATGGAACATGATCTTTACTTAATATCTAAACGATTTTTGCCATACAAGGAAAACGTATCATTTTGACCCATACAGTGCATTGTTGGCTATTTCTACAAATATACCCATGCTACTTATATCCAATTTTATGCTCCAGTGTAGTGTGTAATGAAAAAACAACAACATTCTGATTGGTGTAAAGCAGTGGTTTTACATTTTGCATCACTCTTTTGTCTGACACACCCTTTTTTATGTCTCAGTCTCAGAGCTAGAAAGATTTCTTAAAAACTATTTAGTAAAGTTATCCATTACTCATTTTGGGTAATAAGTTCAGATCTACTTTTAGATTACTTTTAATGTAACTTCATTTATCACAATAATTTAAATAAGATAATCTTGTATCATACTGATATAAAAATACAAATATTTCAGAAAATATTTCATTAATTATTATTGACAACATGAAGTGCATTAAACATTATATTATGTCAAAATTTCTTAAACTGAGTTTGAGAACTACAGGAGGTTTGTAAGTTTAATGAAAAAGTCACAAAAATGAACAAATATATATCTTTTAATAGCATAAAAAACACACACTAAAAATATTTAAATTGTTTACCAGCAATGTCATGTGACCATTAACAAACGTCAGAGGACCGTGAACAATGCAATACAAATACTTTTAACATTTCAGGGGTACTTCGAGTAAATTTATTGGATAAAAACGTTTGAGAATCCCAACAGTACATGCAAATAAGACATAACATGAACTTGTGCATCTGAATGTTTTTGAAAGACATTAACATTTAATGTAATTACAAGTACTTCATTTTTGGCTTCTGATTACGTAATCTAGATCACATGTAATCAGATACTACCCAGCTCTGAGTCTCTGCTAATGAGCTAATGATGAGTCTGATCATGTAAAATGTTTACTATCTAGTCCAGGGCTGTCAGATTCTGTTCCCTTGGGGGCAACTGTCCTGCAGAGTTTAGCACCAACTCTAATTAAACACATCTGAAGCAGCAAAAAAATAAAAAGCTAATCTCTGCTGGACGGTCACCCTCCAGGACCAGAGTCTGACACATGCGCACTAGTCTGAAACAGCAACCGTCCCTGTTTGAGCAGCAGAGGGCAGTGTTTGTATGAGTAAACCCAAGTCTAGATACAGTAAATGATTGTAGGGTCTTTTCCCATCTGTTGTGGGACACATTTAAACGTGAGAGGTTTCTCAAATGAGCCACCTGTGCTGGGGAATATACTGGCCCAAGGGCTCATACACCATCTGGAGGGTCCGTAAAACACACAACACACACACTTGTGTGCTAATGACCCCGAATCCTAAACGCTGTGGAATCTTTAGAATATTCTCATCTCTGCTTTTAATCGATTTCCACTAACTATTCACAAATGCATGGTTGCTTTATGCCAAATTCATACCAGATTGTAAGATATTGTATTCAATTAAAAATAGAATTTTATTTTAGAACTGTGCCCAAATGAGGTTATTCAGACCAATTGTGGAAAGCCTTTTTATCGACATAACCTATAGACTTGTCATGCATGTTCTAAAGTACCCTTAATACAGGTTATTAAAGGTTCATATTTTGGTTTCATATTTTAACACACAAGGTCAAAAAACAAAAAGAGTAAATTATGTTATTTTTGTTTCATTCGTGCAAAAAAAAAAAAAAGGATTCTCCTAGCATCGCTAGCAATGATGTCATATGGACTTTTTCAATGTTTTTACTATGTTTCTAGATCTGGGATCATTTCAGTTGTGTTGTTGTCTATGGAGAAACAGATGGCTCTCTGATAATATCTTATTCGTGTTCCCAGGATGAACAAAGTGGTTTGGAACAACAAGAGGGTGAGTGAGTAATTTTCATCTTTGGGTGAACTAACCCTTTAATTTTTCATGTTGACGTCAACACAAAACGGCTTTTAAAAAGGACTCGTTTCGTCTGCAAGATGTTTGTTGAACATCTCTTGACCGGAAAAGCATCTGCTGTCTACAAACGTCTGGCAGTTTTAAATACATTCTAAATCATTAACATCTTAAAGACGTCTAATAGACATCTATTTGACATCTACAAGGAGATTTCAGATTTAAATGTTTTCATTCACAGTTGTTACATGGGGCATGAAAGGTCATTTTCAAAAATCCATAATAGGGACGCTTTAATAAAGATCTGTCTTTGTGGGTTCCCGATCAGCATCTTTCTATACTTAATATATCAGGAATATTATAATTAAGATGTCTTTTTTCCTTGCACAGCTCTGTGTCACATAGCCTCATGCTAAATGAACTTCATAAACATCCCTCAGACTTCAAATGTTGACTTGGTCTATTTGTATTCATGAACTGTGTCGTTCCTCCGGGGTTTGCATTATGTTTTATTTAAATATTTACCAGTGGGATACGGACTGTTGCTATGGCTTCCACATGGGCTAAAGATGATAAATCTGGTTGTTAAAGCAAGTTGACAGACAATGAGGTTTGGGACCAATCAACAGAGAGACCCGTGCGCAGTGTGAGTCACGAAGAAAGACATTGTTCATCATTTTTGTGTTAATTTACACAGACTTGTTTGTTGATTTCGATGCTCTCTCCTTGCTCTGTTGTGGCTTCTCATTTGATTTATTTGCCTTGTTTCCAGTCATGAACACTGCATGGAATGCTATATATCCCACAATGCAATTAAACTTGATCTGCAGTAATGAATAGGCCAATTCTAAGCTATTTTATGTATACATTGCATATTTTATGCATACTACTATGTAATGTGGCCATGTGATAATATAGCATGCTACAGTTTAAATTGTTTATTGCATTGTATTATTTTTATGTAGTGTAGTATACAGTACACAGCCAAAGTCTGCTATGGAAATCTGTCAAAAGAAAATGAAATGGACATGGTGACTCACTGTTGGAGGCAGTGTTATTATAGGATGTCCTAAGTGTGTTTCTCTCTCAAGCGTAACCTTGAGTAGAAAAAAAAGACTGCAGAACCGACCCTGTGTGTCCTTGCCTCTCCTTGTTGTTGTTTTTTTTTTTCTCTCTGCCGTTCTCCTCTCCATTTATTTCCTCGTCAGGGGTTCATGTCCTACTCTGACCTTTCCTGTCTGCTTTCATTTGTAAACAGAACAGAATGAAGCCATGTGTTCCACCTGTACACTAAAACACATTTGTCTGTTACCGCTTGAATAGGCAAGCCGTAATACACTTCACGTAATGTCCGAATACCAAATTTGATGCCGTTAATGGCTTCAGTAATACTTTGTCATTCACCAAAGCGCAGTTGCGCTGTGCCACTACTAAATCCACAGCGAAAGAAATTATATTTACTCGAGTTATGAGTTCATTCTGAGGCACCCAGCCTTTATCTCACTGCATTCAATTCAAAGACAATAAATCGACAACATGTCTTTCATTTAAACTCACCCTGCTGCAATTCTGTTGGAAACACCACCAAAGCGATTCACTTAATTGAATCAAGTGATTGTGCAAATGTAAGCCTACAGTTTTATTATGTTTGTTCCAATACCTTCACGGCGAGTCTCACCTCGATATCTGGTCGTGCCAGGAGCAGAGAGATGTTGGTGCTGTCCTCTCTGGTTAGGATGGCCACAGCTTCCTCTCTGTTCTGCACATCCATCCCATTAATCTGAACACAGATATACATTAGCATCATTTCACATCACATGTTACCCTGGAGCACAAAATCAGTCTATATTTGTAGCACTAGCCAAAAATACATCGTATGGGTCACAATGATCCATTTTTCTTGTATGCCAAAACCTAAAAAAATAGGAGTTAACATCATGTTCCATGAAGATATTTTGTACATATCCTACCGCAAATATCTAAACATAGTTTTTTTTTTTTTTTTTTTTAATAAAAGCTGCTTAAATATCTTAATTTATCTAAGGGCTAGTCCTGGCTTAATCCCCATCTTTGAAACTGGCCCATAAAGTTTATATTGCTAACCCTTTATTGCTAACATTTTAATGAGAGATCTTAAAATTGTTTTATTTAGTTTCCTAAAGCTGCTAAATGTAATTTAATTACAAAAAGTTATAAACAGTTGATGCCTGAAGGTGTAAAACATGTTTAGAATATGCAAACGGGATAAATAGTTATTTCAGTTGTTAAATATACAGTATGTCCAGTATGTTCCTCAGGACACTACTAAATAATGAATAACTTAATGGTTATGGTCTCTTATTTTAAAGACAATGATAAACATCTGAAGGAATTTGGAAGGGGTATTTATAAACAGAGATTTAAAGTGTGTCTAACCTTAAACTCGACTTAATTTGTGTTGGGTTACCTGCAGTATTCTGTCTCCTTCACGGATTCGGCCATCTTTAGCAGCAATGCTATTAGGATTGACCTGCAACGACAAGACAGAATATCTGACATTCTCAGACAAAATTTAAGGAACGCTCCATGTAAATACATTTTAAACTCAAAGCTGCTCAAACTAAAACTATGCCAACATTTACGGTAAAATAACCGGCAGCTGTGGTTCGACTATAAAAAATATGGTAACAACATTTACGGGTTTATGGTTAAATTTACAGTTAAAAACCATAAATGTATTAATAGATATTAATATACCAAGATATTAAAGTACTGCAATCTGTTTTGTAGATTTGAAATACACTGATGAGCACCAAATGCAGGTGTGATGAGAAAGTCACATGATGAACCAAAGCTCATCAAAAGCTTTTAAATATAAACATGTAAAGAAGGTGTTCAGTATCATTCACACGAACACTAAACACCATCATGGTGAGACTCATTAAACTCAAATATTCAAAAAACATTCAATTAACAACAATACATCTAACATACAACCCTAATAAACATAAAAAAATAAGAAGAAACATCAAATTCAAACTAAATGCAATGAAGGGAATTCTGGGAATGTCAGCTTACGCTTTATCCCTGTTAATTTTTACAGGAATTGACCATTAACCATTTAACATTTTCACAGTTTTTTACCGTTAAAATTACTGTCATTTTTTACAGTCTGTACTTCTGCACTTGGAAGCTTCTGTGAGCAAGTCAAATTCCTTGTGAATGTAAGGATACTTGGTAATAAAGCCCTTTCCAACTTCTGATAAACAGTGTTTTGTGATGTTAGAACTAGCCAGATTTAAATAATAATAGACATCATGGTTCTGCAGGATTTATTACAGGCTCTTCCACTTTCCTTGTTCCAACTCCACTGTTGGAGATTTTTGTGAAGTGTGATTACTAGATGGTTGCCTTGTTGTAGACGATCCATTATCAGAGAGTAGGATAGTATCATTCGTTGGAGCCTCAAGCACCTTACGTCTTTTTTTTTTTTCTTTTTTTTTTTTTTTGTGGACATGACATAAACATTAATGAAAGTGTGTACTGAAAGGAACTAAGGAACTAAAAAGCAGCATACTCATCCCACTAATGCAGTATACAGTAAAAAAAGAACAGTCAAAAGTATATTCGTGACCCTGGTGCACAAAACCAGTAATGACGTGTTGCATGACATGGTATATTTGAAGTAACAGCCAACAATGGCTTGTTTATGACAACAATTATTAGTATTATTAGTATATTAAGTAAAGATCATGTTCCATGAAGATATTTTGTCAATTACCCACCATTAATATTCAAAATTAGAATTCTAAATTCTTGATTAGTAATATGCATTGTTAATGACTTAATTTTGACAACTTTAAAGGCGATTTTCTCAATATTTCGAAATTTTTGCACTTTCAGATTCCATATATTTAAATATTGTCAATGGAAAGTTTATTTATTCAGCTTTTAGATGATGTATTAATCTTAGTTTTATAAAAAAAATAAAAATAAAGAAATAAAAAACAACCTGTGACTGGTTTTGTGGTCCAGGGTTACATATTTGTAAAAAAAAAGAAATTGACAATTATTCTGTTGCATGTTAAATACTCATGCAAATTTTCAGTGTAAATGCATTACTGTACTTAAGTTTTCACCTTTTTTTGCAGATAGATTATTAGAAATTTTTTTGTGACCATTGACATCTTCTATGATGTTTAATATGTCTTTACAATGTACTTCTTGCTGTAAATGTGTGATTTCTGCAATATAAAAGTGACCTGTTTTAGCATCAATAAGCAAAATGTTCAAAAATAACGATAGTTAAGCCATGTGTCAGACTGGTCAGAATGCTCAAGCAGCAATGCTGAGGCACTTGACCTACAAATTACTTACATAGAGTTGTCTCTCCATATTAAAGAATTAAAAAAAAAATCTAAACAAAACAACAACAAAAAAAACCACTTTATATAATCAGTTACTCTGTATAAAAGTAAGGTTTGTTGGACTATGCATTAAATAACATGCTGTTAATGCATTGTAATTGCCATGCTCTAGTAGAATTATCTTGTTTACATTGATTCTTGAATGATAAAATAGTGTTTTGTATTTAATATGGCATTTAATTTAAAAGGATGATTTATCTAACACTGAAACATAAGGGCGTAGGTTCACAGTTCTCCCTCAGCCTTCATTCATAATTCATCGGTCAGCAGATTCCCATTATTCCTCATTTCTCACCTCACCCACGTAGATACCCAGATCCTCTTCATCATCGGTGCGATAACAAACCGTTAAACCCAGTTTATCTTGCTGGCAAGATTTATACAGTTCCACCTCCTGAAGAAGAACAGATATGGAGAGAATTAAACAAACAAGAGATAAGACACTTGTCCAGCGGTATTTCAGTCTAAAACAAACTTAAAGTAGAGGAAGTTTAAAGAGACAGTGCTGACCTCATACTCCAGGTCATCTTGTCTGTCCACCTCGTGTTGACTAATGTCAAAGTAGTCCGTTGGGTCGTAGTACACATGGTCAATAGGAGGGCTGAGGAGAAACACAATGTCAAAGAGCAAAACGTACAGTTAACCACTAGGATGACGTACAGAAATGGAAAGCCACAAAAGGAAGTGTTTGTAAGTGTAACACGCTAAACAACTGTTGATTTCTTTTTGTAATGTGTTGATTGCTACTGTGGTGTTAAAAGTTTAAATAGTCCTTTATTCCCTCAAAAATGTACCATTCGGATTTGTCTGTAAATACTTTCGTGTTTTTGCTGTAAAGGAGACTGGGGTAAGACACTTTTTTAGTCCTATAAAAAAAGACTTCTATGTATTTTTTGGGCAAATAATCTATGTAAAACAAGCTTTAGACATTTGTGATTAATTGAGGTCAAAAATTTACACCCCCCTTCCAGAATGTGCAAAATTTTCATTATTTTACAAAAATAAGAGGGATCATAAAAAATACATATTATTGTTTATTTAGTACTGACCTGAATAAGATATTAATCACATAAAAGATGATTACATATAGTTCACAGGAGAAAATAATAGTTGAATTTATTATAAACGACCCTGTTCAAAAGTCCCCCCCCCCCATTGATACTTAATACTGAGCTGTTAGCTGAATGATCCACAGCTCTATTCTTATATTTAGTGATGGTTGTCCGCGAGTCTCATGTTTGTCCTGAACAGTTAAATATCCTGCTGTCCTTCAGCTCCCACAAATTCTTTGTTTTTGTTTTGTTTTTTTTTTCAGCATTTTTTGTGTTTGAACCTTTTCCAACAATGACGGTATGATTTTGTGATCCATCTTTTCAGACATAGGACAACTGAGGCACTCATAGGCAGCTATAACATAAGGTTCAAATGCTCACAGAAGGTGACCAGATGATCCACACAGATGATCCAGAAGGAAAACCCGTGCATCAAGAGCTGGAGGTGAAAACCTTTGAATTTGAAGTTCAGGGGAAATTTAACACATTTTTTCTTCTGAGAAACGTAACTCTGATATTTGGGCAATGTAAAATGATATTTCGGCAAAATAAAAAAAAAATGTACACACACACAAATGTATATGTATGAATGTGTGTGCCCCCCATATATAAGAACAGCCCTCACATAAAATAATCTGACATTTAAGTATTTTCTGTAAAAGGTACACTAACAACATTTAAAGTTTTGTATTCTGTAAGATTCCTTTTTTTGTTTCCGAAATAACTTATTGCTTTTGTTCAGCACGGATGCATTAAATTGATTAAAACTGACAGACATCAATAATGTTATAAAATATTTATATTTTAAATAAATCCTGAAAAAAAAGAACACATTCAGCTTATTATCACAGGATTAAATTGCAATTTACAGGTTATTCCAATAGAAAAAAAGTTTTCAAAACATATATTGACTCCAGAAAGCTGAACACAAGTCTAATGAAGTATTTTTGTATTATAAGCATCATGTACAAAACACATACTGGCTCTGATTTCAAAAGTGATGCTGCCTAAAAGTGACAACCGACATCTGTTCTCAAAGCCTCACTTACATCTGGCTGAAGAGGTAGGGCTCTGGCATGGGCGGCAGCGGAGGGGAGGGAGGCGACGCTGGTCTGTTGTGATGGACAGGTCTGCCTAATGTCACCATGTGCTGGAAGCTGATATCTGTCTGTGTCCCGCTGTCCACGCAGTCAGTGTTTCCCAGCGTCCCTGCAGCAGCTCCAGACACAGCCGCTCTCCTCCTCGGACCCCACTTCATGTTCCTCCGGCAGCGCAGCGCATGCAGGCTCTGCTCCTGAGAGAGACCAGTCAGGTCTCTGCTGCTCACCTGGACAAACACAGGCAAACAAGGGTGAATAAATTCTAAGAGAATTCTCATTTTTGAGCAAACTTCCCTAACGTGAGCACTTAACACAAATTGACATCTAAACATTTCTACGACAGTCACTTCTAACACACTCCAAAAAATTATTTTAGTTGTTTGCTCAGTCTACTTAAATTAAATCCGCTAAAAAAGCACAAATCTTTAGTTTTTTCACTCAGTTGTCATTTGCACTCAATTTTATTATGCTAAATGACATCACATTTGTAAAATATTAAGTTAACTTAAACAATTTGTGTTGGGCCTGCACAAATCATTTACTTTGAAACTGGGCAGTGGATTTCTAGTTCCTAGCCTGCTTGCATATGGATAGATCAGGAGAATATTTGTTGACATTAAAGGCTGTTGAATGTGTTTTAATAAAGGGAAAGACCTTTTAAAGTTTGTTGTTCAGTTATTTTTGACATTTAAAAGAGTTTATTGATTTTTGAGGTTACCATCATGGTGAAGTTTAGACTTTGTTGTTAAGTTATGGCTACATGAGTTGTGTTCTAATGTGCTAATGCCAGTAGGGTTGGGTCGGTAGACGATGCCATCGTCCATCGCTGATGGCCGATAGACATCTCGATGCTGAGCCGGCATCGCGATGCTCCGCCCCACCGCAGCAGCAGCAACCAGCTCATGAAAAACACACTTAATCTATGGCGGCAAATCTATGCCGTTAATAAGTGAGCGCACCACTGATGCTGGCGAGCGCGGTAAATCATTTCCACAAGAGGAAAACAGATGTACATGCGAAGAAACGGGGCCCGCGAGCTCATTTCAAACCCTAGCGCGTGCTTGATATGTCATCCGCGCGCAAGTCAAGCACCCGCAGGCGATCATTCCTGCACTCGATCTTTTCTCACCTGCTCGCGCGAACACTGTTTTTGTCATTTTGACAGTCGTGGGGCAGGGCTTGGTGTTTTAGTTTCAACAGAATTGAAGTTCAAAGAATTTAAATATAGTAGGTGTCATAATTTTATTAAGTTAGTTCAACAAGTAATTTTTTTTTAATGCACTAAACACAACCATTGCACAACACTCAGACACTTAATTCCAACCTCCCCATTAATAGCATGCTGTTTATCTGCCTCCTCTGTGGAAGAAAGAGAAGGAATAATTGAGGAGGAAAAAAACATATCCAAGTATAAAGTATGGTTCATTTAGTGCTGAGGAGACAGTCGAGAAAATGCAATAAGGGAAACTACAAACAACTCAGCAGAATAAAGTCTCATGGTGATAAATGACCACAATACTCAATATCTGCAGAGAACACGGTTTTAAAGTGTGTGTCTTTGGGTTTAATATAAGACATGTAGTATTATAGATAAACCCTAGTATGAAAATATTAAAGACTGTGTTTAGGTTATATACAGAATGCCTGATTTACATCTTCGATTTAGTGTATAAATATTTAATTAACACATCATTGCAGCTATTTTCATGCAGGTACATTTCTTGTCTACCTTTGAGGTGCATTTAATTGTGTTAAATTTGCACCTGTACTTCAGATCTGAAAAAACGTTTCTAAAAACCTCTATTGGCACATAATTAGTGCTGTCAAAGGATTAATCATAATTATCTGCATCCAAAGTATAAGTTTTTGTTTACATAATATGTGAGTGTGCTGTGGTATAACACAATATTTCATGTATACACACACACACACACACACACACACACATGCATGTACTGTATATATTTAAAAAATATATACAAATATTTGCATTTATTTATTTATATGTATACAATTTATATTATATATAAATATATATTTTCTTTAAATTACACATGCATGTGTATTTATATAGTGTATTTAAAAAATAAATAGCCACTTAAGTGAACTTAAATAGCTTTAACTTGCATTACTGGTTTTTAAGCACACTTTAAAGTTTAAATCTTTTAGTAATCTTTAAAAAAAACACTTATTTTAATGTTAACTAACATAATAAAGCGCACATAATTATAATTTTAACTATAGTGTGTTTTTACGCTTAAATGTAATATATTCTAAATGTACTAAAATGCAACTTCATTACAAATACATCATAACAAATGTATTTAAATACATAAAAAAGACAAATGATGATGTGCAGAAATTACTACATATAAATATGTGCTCAAGTCTTCAGTCAATAAAAAACATGCTTAATTTGAACGAACTGCATTAAATAAAAATGTAAACTATTTTAACATTTTCATTTCATTACAATCACGTGTCTAAACATATTACATTCCGTTCATGTAAGTATACTATTTATATTTTTTAAGAGCACTATTTTGTCAAAATATGTTTCAATACCTGAATGAGAAAAGACTGAAACACTTAAATATTTGCTAGTCTTTCAGCACCTCACTGTTGTGAGCTTGCGAAGTGATTACAGAGAGCCTATTGCAGATCATCTTTGACCTCTGACCTTTCCCAGAGGCTTACGAAGCACTAGCGTTTGCATGACTGTGATCCCTTTTAAGTTATTCCTGTGTGTTTGTGTAAAGGTATGAGACTGGTAATCCCTGCAGCGAGAGAGATTGGTAATTAGGGATTAGTGTGATAATATTCAGCAGGATTCTGATGGAAACAGCGTGAGTTTCTGGCTCGGGTCAGAGTGGGCGGCTTCATCAAACAACACCGAGCTGCTACAACAGCCAGAAAACCCAGAGCAAAAACACTCGCTTCCTCCTCCTGCTGCTCGTAATACTGCGTCAGGCACAAGAATTAGTATGGATGAAGTTATTGCACACACTGCCTGTTTCTCAAACTGTAATGGATATGCATTAATAGGCCACACGGAACTTGTGAACTTAAGTGCATAAACACCCCCGAAACCCACTGTTACAAATCTGTCTGCCTTTTCAAATATTGAGTAAGTACAATCGCTAAATAGAGGCTGGAATACGCTACACTTATGTAAAACATATTTGATTTCCTGAGCCAATTTTAATACAGATTTGTTTTTATTTGTCATGCGTCTACAAGAAACAAAGCAGTTTGTGGGCACTCCAGCTGGCAATCATAACAATATGTCTTTTTTTGTGAGCTTGTTGTGATCTTGTTGTGAACCCCAAAGTCTTGTAAGTGTGTGATCCTGTGTTGTGTTGTATAATGCTACATTTTCTTAACCTTAACATTTCATTTTCAAAGTGTATGATGCCTATTCAAACAGTAAACCAAAAAATACTCATCCTGCAAAAAGTATTCACCCTCAAGGCATCCAAGGTGTATATGACTTTCAGTAACACTTTAGAATAGGTAACACTTGTTAACTGTTAATTACAACTTTTCCCTCAATAAATTCTTAATTCGCTGCTTATTAATAGTCAGTGCAGTAATAGTGCTTAATTAGCACTAATAAATGGCTAATATTCTACACACAGAATATGGAACACATATTCTATATTAACTATGACTCTACCTTTAATAAATTCTTAATTTTCTGCTTATTAATAGTTAGTAAGGTAGTTGTTAAGTTTAGGGTTTTGTTATAATTGCATATAAATAAATAAACAAAAACTCATAATCTACTTGCTAGTCTAATATACTGTATGTTCGTAAAGGCATAGCTATTCCAAAAACGAAAGTCTGTAAACCTGCAAGTTTCTTTCTTTCTTTTTAACACAAAAGAAGATATTTTGAAGAATGTTGGAAACCAAACAGCTGGTGTTAGCCATTGACTTCCATAGTATGGAGAGAGAAAAAAAAAAACAATAAATGCAATACATACCATAATAATTTACCAAAATAAAATTTGTATCAGCCAGCATCCTCCAAAACATGTTTTTTTATGTTTAACAAAAGAAAGAAAAACTACTGAACTATCCTTTCAGTAAACATCACTGGTCTTGCATTTTTCTTATCAAAGACTTTCTTTAGATTGCACAAGTGAAGTGATCTGCGAATGGCTTTTCTCGTTGACTTTAATGTCTGAATTGTGTGGAAATCGGCAAATCTTTTCACAGTATTGCATTGGCACCGACTCAAAGCGGGACATTCGCTGACAGTGACCTTGTCTTGCTGTCTGGAGATTTCTTTACAAACCAGTCTGTCCCTCCAAAATCCATTTCAACACAATATTACTGCTGCTCTGTTCTGGCCAAATTTGCCACACTGGGTTTGAGGATTCATCGTCCCACAGTTTTTAATAGTCTTGCTGTAAAGGCCACTTTTCTCCTCTGTCATATCATTTCCAAGGATACGACCGTCAGGGGCACTGGCTTTCATAAACGCAATCATCCACACAGTTTAACACATCTTCCCTAGTCAGAGCTATAAGCATACACACATACTTGGAGCCTAGTTCGGACGGACGGTTTAATTAACAGTAAGCGATGATTTATTACATAGGAGATGTCCTCATCTCCAGCACAGAGGCATAACCGTGTCCCCGGACGCTAATTCAGATGGGCGTAATGCGGGCTACATCCCGAGCTGCACGTCCGCTCGCTCCTGTGGCTGCAGGGTTACACGTCCAGAGACAGATAAATGATTGCTAAGAGCTAAGGTGTGGAGAGGGAAGACACAAAGACACCGACTGGTGTGCGGTTTTCCTTATGAAGCTGCAGAACAGAACAGAAGGGGGATGGAAGGAAGTTCAAAGAAGGTGACAGGCAGAGCGAGACAAAACAGGGGGAAGGGATAGGAGCATGATGAGGGAGATACACAGACTAGCTCAGCCTCGACTGCATGCATGAGCAGCGTTTGAACCACAACTGCTCTACAGGCGGTCTCGCGCGTCAAATTGGTTATTAAACACAACCTATGGGTATAATTAAACTGCCATTTATTTGTACTGTTATTATGGACTGTCATCATTTATATATTAGCTATTTACCAAAACATATTAGGGATGCTCATTTCGGTTATTTCTCGTAACCGACAACCGACGCTCGTTCACCGATTATTAACCGTTAACTGACATTATTTTAAATGAGAATTTAATTCAAAGGATAAGCGCCTGTGACCCGTTAAAAATAGTAATATTAATATCAACGATGGCAACGTCCACAAAACTAAGTCTTACCACTTTCTGACATGACAGGAGTCCAATCGAGGCGCGAGTTCTTTCATCAAACCTTCATTAAACGACAGCAGCTTTACGCGGAATGCGAAGCATATGAATCGCGCACAGAACACAAAACTGACGAGATCTAATAAAACTTTCAGATGACACGCAGCTCATTTCTCCATCATTATAAAGTACCCAAAACACACATAAAAACACGTAACACCCGGTAGAAGCGCGTTTGTGCAGCAGAGCGTGCGTTCCTGTTCCGTTCACACAGCGTGTGTGTTCCGTGAACGCGGTTGTGAGTCCTGAACATTTCCAGGTGAGTTCTGTTACAGAACGCGGTTGTCACTCCCTGTATGTGGCCAATAAATGAAGTCATGACGAAATATTCTCTGTTAAAGTAATTCTACGAAACTAGGTCTAAGGAGAGAGAGCGCACAGATATGTTTGCTGAGACATAAATAGCAAATTTTTTCTATCTTCCACCTCTGACAGCAAAACCTTATGTACATTATCGTAAAAAAAAATGTCTTTGTCTTTTGTTTCAGTGCCATAATAGTCTTTCTCTGGACGAGTGCCACGGTTTGCGGAAAGCCCTTATATGGAGCTGGTTTGGGCGTGTATTATGCAAATTATTACCTTGTGCACACGGGCGCCCATTTATAAGACTCAAATTCACTAACAGAAGAACAAGTTTAAGAAAAAGCGTATGTGTGTACTCAATCATACGTAATTATTAGTGAATAAAACCCAGGGTCCAGTTTTCCCGTCTCAACTCATTATCTCTAATGCATTCACGCCCACGCAGTCATTAAAGAGGCTTGAATAACATGCCATGTCAAACACAGCCTTTCTATCAAATTCATATTCATCATACCTCTCTCATGGTACATTTACATCAATTTTGTCGTCTCTTGAACTTATATTTCCAATAACCAATATTTCTTCAAGTGTTTTGTGTGAACTGATTTTGATTTTCGTCTTTCGTCTGAAAAGCGTTATACGTACTTCAATGTAATTACTGCTGAAACTTCTATGAGGTGTATTTAGATATATTTGTAATTACACACTTGTAATGATGCTTTAGCATGTTAGTTAACATTAAAGCATGACAGATCATTACAACATGATGATTTAAAATGTAGTTTAAATTCAAACCTTTAATTTGTGCAGTTTACTAAATAAATGTATTCATAAAAGCATACTTTTTTTCATAAAGCACACCTAAGTGATCTTGTTTTATTTTATTATTCAGTGCAAGCTATTGAGGCAGCTCACTGCAGGGGGAGACTGAGGCTGAAGTAGTTAATGGGATGAGTAATAATGGTGAGATGGCTGGTTTGCCTCTTATCTTGTTCCATCCTGCTCACGTACAGTATGGGTTTTAGAAATGGTCTTGGGTGCAGATTGCCACTGGCGTGTGTCTCCAGGAGCACAGCGGTTGAAGGAGACAGATTTGTAGGAATATATAAAGCAGTGGATGTCTTGAATGTTTAGTGTGATTTTCATGCAGATATTGGCTGCACCCTTCAGAGCGATCTACACCGTTACCTGCAGAACACAATCCAGTGAATCTTTTTTTTCTTTGCCACACACATACAGAGCATCCCCTACACCAACTACTTTAACACTGCTTGGTTTTTGTGGCAAATAAACAATTTAAAAAAGGCTATTTATTGATTGTCACAGTTTTGGAAATTATCCTTTTAAATTTTACGAACATACGTCATATGTCAAGTCAGAGGTCAGCCAAGACACACTCTCTCGGACGAGTATGCAGCCATTGCCGGAAGTCAGTTATTTTGATTATAATTTTAAAACTAGAAACATTTTTGTTACAAAAACCCACATGCAATAACCCCCCTAAAGGCATGTAGGTTAGTTTTACGATGTAGTACTTGCAGATATATTCGATTTTCAAAGTATATTCTGCAAACTAAAAGAGCCAGTGAATATGGGCAACACAATTTATATGCAACTTATGAGATCTGTTTTAGTTTTTTTTAAAGTTGCCATAGAATGCATTGAGAGAATATTTTAAATTGTTCTCTGATATGTACATAGAAGGTATGCAGCTTAGGTAAGGGGATAAAATGCCCAGAAACGTTTTACATGTCCATTTACAACCCTAGAATTTGACCCTAGAATGAAACAGTCTGTTTTTGCCTTATTTGGAAGGTTC
>JAUMHQ010000089.1:2633007-2653077 GCA_032361165.1 Enteromius paludinosus | reverse complement strand
GTATGTTATGTCCATGTACTGAACTGTTATTATTCAACCATGCCAAGATCAATTCAGTTTTCCATTCTATGGCACCTGAAAGACAACTTTCTGTCTTAGAGCTGCCATAATGAGCAACATCAATGTCTTTTGGATTAAGTCTGTGTTGTGCGCGACAGAGGGTATCTAAGAGGGTTTATTTAGCATCTAACAGTACCTCGTGTGTGTATACTTTGGCATACTGATACCTGTTTTGTGAAGCACACACACAGCATCAGAGAGTGCGCAGGCGGTGAGAAGCATACTAATGCTTCCGCTCGCTCTCCTGGGACTACCGTCTGACAGCAGCACAGAGTAAACGCTCTCTAGATACAACCACTCAGAGCTGGGCATACCAATACCTTCTCACTTGCACCTTTAAAGACTTATTCAAGAATTATTAAACTTGTAAAAAGTAACATATCTCTTTCTCTCTGAGATGGTACTAGAGCATTGGTTAATTTCCATTCTTAGAATTCATTTGCATATTCTTGACAGTTTATAGAAATCTGGACATTAAAAATACATGCATGCTTTCTGTCTTTTTATTCACTTCCATACTAGAAAGCGGCTGGTAAATTTTTGGAGATTAATGATTTAATGCTCTCATTTTTTATTACCCATGCAGCATGTACTTGAAAGCTGTGACTGTTTTGTATGTAAAAATTAACTATGCTGAACCCATATCATACCCTGCAGACAGTTTGTCAAGGGAATACATATCTGCTGAAGCTCCGTGAAGCGGAGCAATGCTTTCCTACTGTGGGCCTGCTGCTATAGATTTATTCAAATGGAATACAAAGTTATGTACGAAAGCCTCTTGAAAAACAAACCAATTGGATGACTTTACAGCAGGCATTGTTTGTGCAATCAGCTTTTGTTTGAACGGAGATTCGATGTTTCATTTTGTAGTCTCCCAGCACATGAGGGAGTCTAAACATCTCTGCTGTTTAGTCTGCATCTCTTAGTTGTTCTCTCTTTGATATCTAAAACATTACTTTTTGCAAATGCAAATGAGCTTTGTAATGCTCAATATAGGTAGAAACCATCTTAACAGTCATGTTTCACACAAATAAAGGGGCCAGACTTAATGATAACCTTCATTGTATGAAGTATCTTGAGATTCACATGCAGCTGTTTATTTGGAGTCTTGCAGAAACCTAATCTTAACCTCGTTTGCAGCAAATGCGAATCTTGTAATATATTAATAGCAATATGCAATCTTCATAATTGAGCTCCTTTGGATGAAATTGTTTAGATTCCAATAAGGTTTAGCAATCTAAAAGCCCATTTTTGCAAAACTATACATCCTATACAGTACAACTACGTACCTATAAATACAGTATCCAGTGGAATAAACACAGCGACAGTAAAACTGTGTGTACAGTAAAACAGTAAAACTGTGTGTGTGCGTTTGCCTTTTTTCTTCACTTCCTGTCTACAAAACAGAACAGAGGAGGGGCAGGGGAATGGGACCAGGAAGAGTCCACAACCCAAGATTCGAACTAGGGACGGCCAATGCGCAATGTCTGCAGGCTACCCACTGGCCCCAATAACGACTTTCATTGCTTTTCTTAGAAAAATTATGACAACAGGAATAGATAATTGAATATTAAAAACTCACATTCACTTAGTTGCTATGATACTTTAACCAAACATTTTGACAGTTTGTTGTATGATGAGCTCCATATGTATGGCTTTTCTGACATAGTAAACTTGCTTGGTAGCGCACCTGGTACATCACTGCATTTAGATGTGGAGCTCATGGGTACCAGTCCATTAAAACAGAAGTCACCACACTCGATAAATGGCTCAAAGACTAGTAGAAGCAAGGTGGTTGCTATAGCAAATGTTTTTTTAAATCTCCAGATTGCTTTTGGTAACACTATTGTTTAGGTTTAGGGTAGAGTTTAGTGTAGGCCAGTGTTTCTCTGTTACGTTTTCTGTTTCACTAGTTCCCACTTCCTCTGTGATAAGATAGTTTGTTTGGCGGACTGTCCGGGGGACAGGCAGGGAGCCCGGTAGCCCCCGAGCCCCAGGAGGTTTAACCCCTGGGAGGCTAGAGTTTGCAGATGCTAGGAGCCCGGCCTGGACCCCGCATGCTCCCCGGAGGAAGTAGAGAACCTGAAAGCATGAGTCCCTTCGCTAGGGACGACCCCAGCTGGCGGAGGAAGACAAAAACGCAGATTCTGAGGTGAGCGGTATTTAAGGCGGAGGAAAAGAGATTAGCGTGGTAATTAATAAGGAGAAGATTGGTGGCAGCTGTGATCGTTCGTGCATGGTCTTTCTGAAATAAAAAATTGTTTAAATCGACATGTGTTTTGTTCTGGGTTCTTTCCCATGTGTCCGCCTTTGCCCATATTTGGTGTTCCTGTCCTCGTTATTAAGTTATTAGGTAATTAGTCTCCAGTTGTGTTCCCCATGTGTTTTCAGTTCTCCCATTATGTCCTTGTGTATATTCACCCCATTTGTGCCAGTCTCCCTTGTCGGTCCTTAATGTTATCTTGTACAGTAGCCTATGTCTATCTGTCAGTGTTCTATCCTGCATTCCCGAGTTCAATCATTAAAAGACTTTCGTTTCTACGCTCCGCGATTCCAGCGTTCTCATTTCCAGCACGACTGTACCATTCTCAACCCTGGTCCTCGGCAGCCCCCAGCACTACACAGTTTGTATGTCTCCCTTATCTGACACCCTTTTTTGACACCCCTGCAGTGTAGGGGGGTGCCCTGGACCAGGGTTGAGAAACACTTGTGTAGGCTGTACATTATTTTCATTTCATTTCATTTCATTTCCTAACTTCTGCAATACGTACCGTGACCAACAAAACACTTTGCCACACTCAAACAATCGTTTTGAATAAAATAATGTCCTCTATGCGCCACTCAGATACAATGCAATTTCGTTTTGCCACAAGCACCTTTTTTTAATAAGGCTGGGTTGGATTTTGCCTTAAGCATGTTTTTAAACTAACAATGTGATTTTGTTACAAGAATACATTCTTTATGTTTTAACTCTTTATTTTTTATTTAAACTATTTTTTTCCCCTCTTTTGGAGAAGGGTTATTATCTTGAGTCGGTCCATAACTTATTGCACATAGATAATCTGTATTGCAGTCCTCTGACTTGACCTCTGACCCTCTCATTTATCCTGCACACACCGACATGTCTGATACACCTGTTGGTGCACATACTGATGAGGTGAAGGATGAACTCACTGTTGACACTCATTTCCATATTGAGTAGATCTTGATCCCTCCCCTGACGATTAATTCCACTGGGATTAATTAGACACACATAGTGCTGAACCCTCATTAACACGCTCCTGTGATATGATCTGCTACAAATGTGCCGTCTGCACACGGGTCTGTGTGTGTTCAGAGGTCTGGAAGATCCCTTACACCTAAATTATGCAAAAGGATGAAACGGCTCCAAGTTGACTTTTATGTGTTGTGAGGAAAATATGAGTGGTGCAGGAGGCGCAACACATTGATAGGGGGTTGTGGATGATTGCTATGCAGTGTTAAGAGCATGTTTCTCTGCTTTAGCTTGGAGCTAAGTGGCTTAAATCAAGAGTCAGTATTCTGATATGCCTTTCTTTGTTGTTTTATTGTTTTGTTAGCTGCCAGGCTGAAACTGGCAGCTAACAAACTAGAGCATGCATTCAGTGTCAACTAGAGCATGCATTCAGTGTCCAAAGTAAATGTCCTTAACAGTACTCCAATTGCAGCCAGAGTTTTCTAGACACCTGGACTCTATATGACCAACTTATGTGTGCATTTTGATATTCCAGTCAAAAAAGAATTTTATGAGGCTGCGTCTCCAAAGCCCTTTTTTCCTAAGGCTTGCATATTTTTTCAATTGTTCTAAATGGGAGTGCCATGTTTGTTTTTTTAAATGCCAGGAGTGTGCTGAGTATTGAGCGTTCAAGCATTTTTTCCCCCTGCGCAGACAGTTGAAGAATGTTCAACTTCGGATAAAAGTTGAACATTCTCCACTACATCCACTACATCCAACATGTAGTGGATGTATCATAGCAAGCACAACATCTCAACAAAAAAAACCCCAACAAAAAACGTTGCACTCAAACGCTCACAGCTGAGCATTTTCAGCAGAGTGCCTGGCGTTTTCCGCTGACAAAAGACACTTTGGTGGACACATGGCCCAAAGCTGCTTTCTTTAAACCTATTATATGAAATGATTCATACTGTAAATAAATGTGACTGGACTTTAAAGTGCCAAAATGTAGATCTGGCGCAAACATGTCCACGCTGCTACGATCTGGTGATTTCTTAACTGCCGTTTTCTCAACACTGTCATTTTTGTCATGTTTATTTTGTTACTTAGAGAATAGCGGACAGCACATATTTACTTATTCATCTAAACACTGCTCTCAGCATTGGGATATTTGCCAACAGTAAACCACTCTTCGGGTATTTCATACTTCCTTTTAGCCCTGAGCAAAGAACAAAAATCTAATTCACCCTGAGTGTATAAGGGCTTTTAAAGGTCTTTGTTCAAACTACTAACTTTCAGTATGAGCAATAGTGAGTTTGTTGCTTGATTTAGCAAGTATAGCCATTCAACATTATGAAGCCATCTCATAAAACCTCTTCACATAAAACCATTATAATACCAATACTGATTTCTGTATAAAATTGTCCCCCCTCCCAAAATAAATTTTTAACCATTTACTATAGGCTTCAACATTACAGTAAACTGTAATCGAGAGATATCAATTTTAACATTTAGACTAAACTAAGTGAATTAAAAACAATCTTCACGGAACCCATTATAATAAATGTCATATTTACTTGTGCACTTCAGCAGAAATACACAGAAATACAGAAGTTTTCAAACACATTCTAAATTAAATATAGATGAATCCATAAACTATCCCCTTTTTTCTTTGTCCTTTGATTCATAGACATCACAGCAGCTGGTTATTATATCTATTATTCCCAACTCTTTTTACCTTTTCTGACCTACTTCAGGTCAGGCGTGTTAGATGAGTGGGACAGCGCTGGGCTGCTCCAGGACATTTCAAAGACATGTTCTTAAATATATTACATGCTTACACAGGTTTAAAGGCAGCTTTAATCCTCTTTTTGGAAGCTTCATGACTTAACTGACCACGACGTTGCATGCACGTAGCTTATTTTGCACTTTAAAATGAAAGGATACTGCCTACAGCATGCTCTGGTGTCTTTGTGCATGTATTTGAAGAGTGCACGCTGCAAGCACAGTACCGTTTGGCTGGTGCTGAAGTGAGGTGGAACATGTCTCCCAGTTGATGTGGTAGTAAAGACGTTTTGCGACTGAATAAATGCACTTCTTGTCAAGAGAAAAAGTGACAGAAGCAGCAGTTGTGTGTGGGCTGACCAATCCTAGCCATGCCCCTGCATTAAATATTTTCATCACATTAATTTGAAAAAATTAATTGCATTGTGTTAACGCCCTAATTTTGACACCACTCATTTTTTTTTATCAATGAAAGGCCACTCTTCTTACAACATAATGTTTCACCAGAGTATAGATATTTTCTGTCTCTACAATGGTTATTTACATGGCACTTACAGATTAGCTAGTTTTCTGTCCAGTGATGGTTAAAGACAGCAGATTTAAAACCGAATATCTAAAAAAAAAACGGTTCAGCGAAGAATGGCTTTGCTAATGGCTTTCTACAGCTACTCTACACTTCATCGAGCTCCCCTAACTAGAGGTGAACATCTTGCTAATAAAAAATGCATGCACCTTTAAAGAAAACCCATTTGATAGGTCTATAAGAGAGATGATGAGATACGTCTGGCATGACAGAAGAGAAGAAAGGAACAGATAGAAAGGGTGTGGCTGAGCGGAGCTGTGGAGCTGTGTGTTAGATGGAGGCAAAGTGATTCTTTAATTACTTTGAGCACTTATTTGTGCCATATGTTCATTAATACTAATGCAACTATTCAAAAACCAGTGTAAGACGACTCATTCTGCTTGCTTAATGAGTCTGGTTGCCATAGTTACAGCTTCCCATTGCAATGCAGCTCAGAGCGAGAGAGAGAGAGGAAGGGGCGCTCAGAATGATTGATGGGGTGTTGGATAGCGCTAGTGTGCTGGGCAGATTGATGGTGTTTACTCTGCGCTTGGTTTTGCCAGTGGAAAAGAAGCTAGACATGTGCAAGAAGCATTGAACACCCGCATCAGATAAACACACTTTCCTGCTTTGAGAGGATTTGTGTGCGGATATTTTCTCTGATGTCTCTGATGCTCATTTCCATGTTATCATATCTGCGATGTGGAAATGGCTTTGTGCGTTACAATGGAAATACAGCAAGGTCACGTTCATAGAATCAAAGTGGATTTTGTAAGATGACACTAAGATATAATGTGTATTTAGATTAAAAAATTACCCTGCTGAAAAAACAAACAAACAATAGAACCCTGCCCAAAACACAATAGAAAATGTAATGGATTTAATGGTTAAAATGGGAATTGTATTGTTTTTAATGGAAAGTATAATGATGTGTCTACTGATATGTGATGGATTCTATTGGTGGGACGTTATATCCTATTGAAAAAGTGCCCAAAACACACTACAACAAGGAATTTTGTAATGATTTTACTGGATCAAGTTAATGGTTCATAGTGGTATTTTAATGGAAATCTGGAAATCTGGAATTGAATACTGACAGAATTTTCTTTTATCATTTACTCTTAAACAAAATGCTGCTCTTTTCCATAAAAACATAGATCATGCTACATTATAGTTTAACTTCAACAGCACAGCATGGAATCCATTTGAGGCAGCCTGTGTGGATTTGTTTACTTGTGTTGTTGTTTTGAGGTCTTGACAGTCCTTGGTGGCTAAATGTCTTAAAAAGGGCATTCTTAAAAACTTCTATTGTGTTCCAATAAAGAAGTCGCGTGGGTTTAGAATGACATGAGGGTGAACAAATGATGACAATTTTCCTGTTTCTGCAACTCCTGTGCAATATAAAGAATAAATTGTCATCTTTGAGAATAGAATAAATCTGAAACAAGAATAAACAAATGGGAAAAGCGCTTAAATCTTTTAGTCTCTAGCTATCACCTTCTCAAAGAGCTGTCATATTCCTCAGATGAAATGACTGTGCTGTGAAATCATACGCATCAGTGACAGCAGAAACTGGTACAATGAGCTTCAGTTAACCACAGGGTGATATTAGTGCGCAAACTGAGCCACATGCACATTAAAGAGCGTCACAATCCAGCATCAGCCACCGAATTCATGTTGTGGATTTCTTTACAAAATGTGTCAAATTAATAGCAATAATTTATCTTCTTTAACTAGCCCTAAAAACATAATTGGATTACCATTCGAAAGTTTGAGGTCTGCAAGATTTTGATCTCATAAAGGCTGCATTTATTTGTTTAAAAATCCAGTAAAAAAACAACAGTAATATAAGATACGTTTCTAATTTAAAAGAACTGTTTTCTATTTTATTATAACAGAAAGTGTATTTTATTCCCTGTGGTTGAATCAGAATTTTCAGGATCATTATTCCAGTCTTCAGTGTCACATGACTATTCAGATATCATTAGTTCTTGTATCAGAGTTGACATTTATAGCATTCTGATATAAATATATAGTCTTTACTGACTTTTGTGCAATTTAATGAATCCTTGCTGAATTCAAGTATTGTATGTTCTATATAAAATCTCACTGTCCCCATTTAACAGTAAAGCAATAATATGAGGGAAATGACCAACCCCAGGACTAACCCTTTCATCACGGTAAGCTTGTTTAATACTGCACGCAACATACCACAAAAAAACATACTGGTCGAATTAAATAAATAAGGGTAAGTTGTTTAATTAACAGTAGCCTGGTTGGGGTAAACGAGCACAGGGCATGATGGATCAGATCTGTTCCACTCCACATGTTCAGCACAACTCGCAGTTTCTGTAATTGGATGGATTAAAGGGAATAAAGTCTCCTAATTAAGCTTAATTAGCAAGGTCTTTCAGCAACGTTGATCCCAGGAAAGTCAAAGACACTGAACACAGCAATAGACTTGCATGGCATGTTTTGTTGTGAACTGCTTGGATGGTTTTATTTCTGAGAATATGAATCATCTGTGTGTGTCAAATTCTTTTATAGTGCATAAACAGAAGCACTAAACTGACATTTCTCCTCTTCCTGTGCTCTTAATTGCATTTAATTCAACATTCGCATCCTAACATTAACACTATTCATAATTGAACTAAAAGCAATGCTATTGTAATACTCAAAGAATTTTTAAATCGGTTTATCCATACCGCTGTCTATTACATTCATTGTCTGTCATGCAGTTATATCTTCTCTATCAGTGCGTTTGGCTCAGTCTCAGGAGCTGTAGAGACATTGGGAGTCGACAGCGTGACATTTGATCACGTCTCATTTCTTTGACAAGTAGCAAGTCTAACAGATGACAGATCTGGAAATTGTAGTGAGATGAAACTGAGATTGAACTCGGCAGAGACTTTGAGAGTTACAGTCAGGCACTGCTCTGGACGGCCCCGTTGGGTCCTGAGGAACCACTAAGGTCCACCAATTCATTACTGCTCTGTGATGCGTAGAAATCAATTACTGTCGTCATATAAGGCCAAACAGCTGAAGAGAAAAAAAGCTATCTATCCGTCCTTCATCTCTCTATCCTACAGCTCACCTTTTTATCACTCCTCTCTCCGTCTGATTCCAGCATTAATGGAGTCCAAACAGCTCTTTGCTATAATGTATTCCTCTCATTCGTTCTATCCTCATGTCTCACACACTCGTTCTGTTTTTAAGGGTCACTGGTTTAAACCGAAGCCTGAATATTAAGTGACCTGGAATGTGTATCATTTGCTGCACTTTTTAGTTCACTTTTCTAAAAACATGCTATCTGTATTATTGTAAACATCTATATATACACGCTTCTTTTCTTTCGTATTTGGGAAAAATGTCACATTGCGATTATTAAGGTCAAAATTGCGATTTGCGATGTCGATACGATATATAAGTGGTATGACTCAACTTGCTTGTGGAAAATGCACACACAGATTACTAATAATGCTGAAATCTGTATTTCTCAGCTGAGATACAGTATAAAGTGCAATCTAGCAACAACAAATTAAAACTAAATTGTACAAAATTAAACAGTTACATCTTTACATTACTGAATTAAATTAACATTAAAATAAAATTAATAAGTCAAAAGTACAGATAAATAAAACAAATACCCATTATGTTGTCCCAAAACATTTTAGCAGGATGTAACATATACTTAGTATATTTCTTTTGGTATCTCTTGTCCAGTGTGCCAATCATGTTCTCAAATCCCTCTTTGCTAAAAGTGCGTTCACACCTGAGGTGACTTGGGTGAATATATCTCGCTATTCGCGTGACATTGGACACTTGAACATGTCGAGTTTACGTCGGTTTCACACTGCACGCGTCAGCAGCACGTATTTTTCCGGCGCCAATGTTAAAGGATGAGAGCACACAGGAGCGGCGCAGAAGCGTGTAACCAGTGCAGAGAAATGACATAAATCAAAGCACACAGTGTTTGGAGAAGAGCGCTAGAAAATACGACTGAAAGATGCTTGTCTATAGCCTGCTGCAGTACAAGCTGCCAGTATGAAAGCACAATTGGTCCGCACTCCCGCGCTGCTTATGCGTGCAGTAAAACCAGTGTGTTTAACTCGCCGCTTAATTCGCGCTGCAGGATGTCTAATTGCGTCTTTGCATTGACTTAACATGTAAACGCTTAACGCTTCATTCGCGTCTGGTCTGAACGGAAGAATGAATGTCTTGTTATGTCCAAGAATGCATTTGTTTATTTAATATAATCGCAACATTTGCTGTAATGTAATCGCATAGGCTGACATCGCGATTGCGATATGATTAATCGTGCAGCACTAATAAAAATGTCAACTTCTCTCTAGTAAAGTATACAGGACCCCTGAAGATAGCATTGGCACTTGAAGGGAGTTTCCTTTTCTGATGCAAAATTCATGGGAGGAGAATATTTACAGTAAATAAATCTCATAAAGCGATTTCCTAAAGTTTGTGCTTGTCAAATGACTGTTATTTGCGCTATTATTTAAAGCAGACTTGCACTTTTTCCAGTATGTAATATAAGTCTCTGTTGTCCCCGGAATGTGTCTGTGAAGTTTCAGCTCAAAGTGCCCCACAGTTCATTAATTAATGAGCAGAAAGAGGCTGAATTTTGTGCCTGTCTTTTTAAACGCAAATGAGCTGCTACTCCCCGCCCCCCTTTTCCAGAATAGATATGCGCCATTACGGCTCATACCTGCTAAAACATGTTTTTGGTTCTGATTGGCATGTTTATTGCTCTGAAATCATGCGTTTTGTTAGGGATTTGTTAGGGTTTACTGAGTGCACATGTCTGAAGGAAACAGAAAGTGGCTGTTAAAAGCATGTGAGTAGAGACAATGTACTTAGTGTGTTCATGTTATAGTGTTATTTTGCTGCTATTAAGGTGGCATGATTAGATTACGTGTTTGTACATAGTACTCTTAGCATAAAGTATGTTAATATGTATTTAATACATATTGGGCCAGATTTAACAGGGCAAATAAGTTTGAGAGTGCAATTCCAAAACAGCGCCAATGGGCTTGACATTTTGTACAGGTGATTTACTAAACAGACACACAACGTTGCATTTGCATAATGACCAACGCAATCTACCAAGCACAGCGCAAATTAGCGTAAGGATATGCTTGGATTCAGCTAATGTGTTCTATAGACATTCCAAATAAATGAATACGTATGGAATAAATCCTCTCCCTTCTACCACATGCTCTCTGTGCCGCTCCTAGCAACAACAAATAGTTAGAAATGCTTTTTTCAGTCTTAAAGGTGACATATCATGAAAACCTAACATTTCCAGGTTTTAAGTACTAAAATCTTTTTCTGAAAAAACGTGCATCTGACCTCACTTCCCTTTTGACATTGCAAAGGGATCTCATAATATTACCACCCCTTAAGTTTCCACCCATGGGGCAGTCATTTTAATCTCACAAGCGACAACGGTGTAGCAGTATAAATGCCATGGTATTGGTCATGTAAGTTTGAGCAAAACAAGCTAACAGAGTCTCAGAGGAGACGAGAGAGCAGTGGATTTATTGATTTATTTACTATAACTTATATTGCTGCTGCCACACAGATCTAATATAAACCTGTGATTTATTTCCCAGATTTTTACCTCCACAGACATAATTAACAGACTGTTTTTGTAACTCATGTGTTTTTAATGTAAACTTGTGTGTGAATAAAAACTTTGTTTACCTATAATGATTACTTAATTATTTTGTTAATACTCGAAAATTGTAGAAAAAGTTATAAGTAGGGTCAATTTTGATTTGCATTAAATTAAAATTAAAATTGGTCACTTGCCACGAGCAAAATGTTCTTTTTTTCTTTTTTTTGCCCTTGTAAGTTTGCAGTCTGTATTGAATGTGATTAGGGAGAAAAGCTCTATTCAGACGGGACTGGTTTCCACAATGAAGGTCAGGAAAATGTGTCTTTCACAAATGCAATTTGTGATTTCAATCTCGTCTGAATTGAACACGACTGTGTTTTTCCTCACAGAACCAGAACCAGCAAATTACCTACTGCTTTTCTTAACTCAGTTGACCTCTGAGAAGAATGTGCGTTATTATGATGTTGTATTTTTCACAACACTCTTCTTCATTTATTTTGACCTTTGTTGAATGGCATAACTAAAGCTCATTTTCTCATCTCTCTGCCAGAGGCAGGTCCATTATGGATTTAGACCTTTTGGCCAATTTCCTAGGAAAAATATCTGCTGGTTCCAGTCCTGCAGACAACACACTGCTCAGAACAGCCTCAATAATAGCAACATCACATATGATGGTTAATTTCCCTATCTATCTATTCATCTATCCATCTGTATACAGTACTGTGTAAAAGTCTCAGGTCGCTAGTATTTTCAGCAACAAAAATGGTTTTAAGTGGTTTATTTCTATCTTTTGCGGTAGCGTGTCAGTTGGAAATATCAGCTTATTGCCAAACATTATTTTTGTCATTAATTGTAATAATGCAGTGAGATTATTGTCTGACAACAGCCAGTGCAGTAAAAAAAAAACCTACCTGGAAAGCTCCCTGAAAAACTATGAGCAAGTGTGCCTCGGAACAGAAGCTGTTTTACCAAAAGCTGTGATACCAAATATTTATTTGATTTAGTTAATTGATAAATGAAATCTATTTATGGCATTATTTTTGAAAGCATCCTCATTTTACAGCATTTTTACACGAGTGTCCATAACCTTGTGCAGTATAGCTTTCCAGGTAGTATGTCTGTCTCAGTTTGTTCTGTTACTTCCTGTCATTCCAGACAGACTGGATGATGATCAGATCAGATCTCTGTATGGAGCACTGGCTGTTGTCAGACAATAATCTCACTGCATATATATATATAGGGAAATAAATAACATGTGATGATGCTATTATTGTGGCTATATCTTAATATATAGCTCATTCATTTTCTGTAATATATTTATATATTTATTTATTTATTTATTTATTTATTAATTAATTTAAATATTATTATTATTTTTTTTATAAATTACTCATAATTATAATTTTTATTATTTTGTGCTTTTGAAAAAGCAGTTTTACCCATGAGGTATCAATCAATAAATAATATTTATGCTTAAATAATGATGATGTTGGTAATTAGATGGTTGCACAGTTCTCTTTCTCTCTTTCTTTGTGCAGCTTGTTAGCACTAAAGGTTGAGGTGTTCTGCTAATTAGCTTTATTAGTATTGGTCTTCTCTTATCGACATGACTTTAATCAGTGATACACAAAAGCACAAAACTACACCTAAACATAATCATTTATTTAAAAAAAAACGTTCTGAATCACAATCAGAAAAGCATAAATTGTAGCAATGGCTTTCCTCAAAGTCACAGTGACCCCTATAGTTTCTGACACCAGCTATGATTCAAAAATTCATTGCTAGTCTTAAAATATTTAACAGCCCAAAAGAGTTGTAAGTCAAAGCCACAGAGAAATCTTTGCTACGTCTATAAAGTTGCCTGAATATGAAAGGTTTTGATTGGTTTGGATGTTTTGATACTCGTAGCAAGCCGGGATTATAGAGCTCATTAAATATCATTAAAATAAGGCACACAAACAAACAGGAGAAAAACAAGCAGTTTGCTGCAAACGCAGACAGAGAAGAAGAAACCCGTGGGGACATGATTATGAGAGAGAGATGAGAAAATGCAAATATCAGACTAAATGAAACCAGAGGGGACTTGCTAAATGTTACTCAAGCAAATATACATATAATAAATAACAATCACGTTGACAAAAATGTTTACAGTGGGCTAAGTTTAACCCAGCAAAGATAAGTAATTCCCATGAATTTGTCTGACTGACCAAATCCACTGGCTCGACTAGCTTTAGCATACAGTAGTTAGAAAGAGAGTACTCATTACATGAAAAAAATATGCTTCGAAGGAATATTCTTCAGTATGAACTGAATGTAATCTTTTTAGACACTTAATTGCACGTTATTTACAATTAAAGGCAGGAATGGTGATTTGGATCAAAAACATTTTTGTTATGCTGGCTGAAAGGTCAACATTTATTTATATGCATTCATATCATCTGTAGAAGGTGTAGGAGCATCAAATGTTTGACCAGTGAAAATGTTTGGTCCGAACATTACGATAGGCTGTACTGTGCGTAGCGTAGTCTGCGTTGCCTGTTTAAGCTAACATTTTACTGTACATCATCAATGAATTCCAGTGAGAATGAAAGTTATTATTGTACTGTAATGTTTTCTCGATTTAAAAAAAGAAAACCTAAATATCATTAAAACATTTAAAATCTACCTTAACATAACTTTTAGTTTATAGTTCATTATAATATGCTAATGGGGGGGGGGCATTTTGCAGCGTACTTTCAAAGTTCAACTAAAACCCTCCACCTTCCCCAGCTCCACCTGTTTAGATCTGCCAAAGGTTATTATATGCTATTTGTGCAGCAGCAGTACAGTATGTCTTAAATACTCACTGTACCAGAATTTAATAATACGATTAAGTTCATAATCACAGCAAGCATAATCGTATTAACATTAGTGGTGAATGGCGTATGTATGTAAAGACCTTAATCGCAGTATTGCCCCTCTGACCAAAGTGCGCATGTGCTTGTGTCACACATGAATGACGTGGCGTGCACCTGTAATAATATGCAGATTAGAAATAACAGAGGTGGAGAAACTGCCACTAGTCTCTGTTGCCTACCCTTATCCAGAAACGAGTAAGAACACAACAGCAGCGTAGGCAAACAAATTGCCATCACATTTCTATGGCACCAAAAAAAGTATGCAGTACAACCCTAAAAAAAGTTTTGCATTAGACGCACAAAAATTCGGGCAATATTTGCCTGTATGGTGAACATAGACTCACATCCCCACGTATCAGCAATTAGCTAAAAAAAAAAAAAAACTATATCAAAGAAAAGTGAAATATGAAAAATTTTAAAATGTAAATGTTGATGTGTATATCAGGTCATTCAGAGCAAGTTTATACCCCCCAATCAGTAGAATTTTGGGCAGTATATCACACCATATAATCATGCATCTCATCAGTAAAGCTTGTTCTTTGATTAGCGGTGAATCTCCATCACCTGTTTTCAAATGGAGCATTAGTTAATACACACAGCTGTAGATCAAGCTATATCAAATTCAGTTTTGCGGGTGATTTATTTGCAAAACTGAATCCGATATTGCGTAGCTTGTCAGTGATCTACAGCTCTGTGTATTAACTACTGCTCCATTTGAAAACAGGTAATGGAGATTTACCTCTAATCAAAGAACTGGCTTTACTGATGAGATGCATGAATATACTGTGCAATATATTTCCCAGCCCTATTATGGACATCTCTGGTTTAGATTCTTACCTGGAACATGACCCTGTACTGCTCCTCGGGCTTCTGCACCACACACATGTTACACCCCATCCTGACGTCTGAACCCACGAACCCGCTCTGATCACCTACTCAGAGCAGCAGCTGTGCTACTTCAGCCAAGCAGCATATCCCAGATCCCCACAGACAGTTCGGTTAGCTTTCGCAGTTTAACAAATGCACTCAGTAGGAGAAGGAAGCTGCACTGGTTCAGAGACACATGAACAAGTGCTTTTTAAACAGTCCATTTCACCATGCCTAACTAAAAAACTCAAGAAGTCCAAACTGTCATATCCCCAGTCTATTGTGGAGCGTGAAATGATTTCCAGTATGTAAAAAAGTCAATTTGTGCTTGTAGTGAAATGTTGTAGTACAGCCCTTCTTCTGTTCCTGTCCCCATTGATGTGCTTAATTCAGGGAATTCAGCATGAAATTACGCTTCCGTGCTGGCTCTCACGCATTTAACAAGGCCACTTCCACCAGCGCGTTTTTGGGACTAAATCCAAATTACTGCTAAATCAGTAAATGCTGCATGTACGTGGCTGTGCGACATTCAATGTTTTATTCCAAAGTGATGGAAAGAAAATTGGAGAGACTGAATGTTTGGTCAAGAGAGACCAACAAGGTCTTACTTTTGCCTCACAGTATTTGGTGAAATCTGTGGCTTTGTTTCAGGGTTTTTTCTTCCAAGAAGTGCCAGTTTAATCCCAAATTCTTATCCACCAATGTTTTTGATAGAAAATAAAAAAACAACAACTGGTCAACACAACTACTTCCTGCAGAAGCCCTCATGCACGTCTGGTGTTTTCATTTCAAACTGAACTATAGATCAAATTTCTCCTCGCAGAAAGATCCATGATTCTCTCTCAGATTTGATCGACCGCTGTAGATAGAAGAAGAGTTTGACAGCCTAACGCCTTCACATATCCATAAAGAACCATTTTTTAGTGCTTCACTTTGGCTTTGTGCTTTTCCACCTGTTCCGCTTTCACTGGGAGCTTTTCGCTTTGAACTTCTGCTTGAGTTTCTGCATGCACGTAGGTGTTTCTTTCCAGTCTCTCATCTTTTAAAAACTCTGAACTGTGTATCGTGCATCGCATTCAGTCAGATAAACATGTGCGCTGCACGCTGGATGAATTGGTGAAAACTGGTTGCACATGAGAGCACGAGGTGAGAGAGTCAGTACGCTTGAGGAAAATTCAATCCCACGCACTCCTACATACACGTTAAACGCTTCAGCTTAGGTGCGAACAACAGCAAACATCCTTCACTCGACTGGCTGCCCGTCTGTGACACTTTAAAATCGCCACCAGATCCGACTAAGCAGCATCTATTCGAAGGAGAGGCTTCATATACATTGAACTTTTGTTTCTACAAACTATTATGCATTCATATTTATTGTGTAATAACGCTCACGGTTATTATTAACCCAAAAATTTAGATCAATGAAGGAAAATTCAATTAAATAACACAAGCCCTTAATGGTGACTATTGGTGCTCTGTCACATAGAAATCAATAGGTTTCTTGATAAGATACCAGTTGGGTGCTTTTGGAGCTCAGTGGGTTGCGAAATGTAATTATCAGACATTCAGTTTAACAAATGCTTTGTGGATCTGCAAGCACAGCTGACTGTCCGAAGGAGCGCATAAATCTTCATCCAATCGCGGACTCAAATTTGAGGCAGCAGTCTTTACAAAAGAAACCGTGTGTAGCTAGTTGCTCTTAGCTGTTCTACTTAGCTTTTTCTGTCTGCTACACACTTTCTCATCACTTCTTGCTTAGTTTCTGAGGGAAAATGTCCATCTCCAAGAAAAGCTTTGACTGAAGCACTGCTTATTATTAATCGACAATACTATTTGTCCAAATGTTGGCTCTCATACCAACCGGTTTCTGACAGGAACACACTTCAAGACGGCAGACAGCTTTACCCTCAGTAAACTGTCAAAGGGCTGGTGTTGTTTCGCGCACCCTGCTGTTTGAGATTGCAGGCTAGCCATTCATGCTGCAGTAACGTGCCAGACAGACTGAGACACTAACAGGCGTCGCCCTGGTACGCCCACGTACACAGACGGGTCAAATGTTAGCACACACACTCAAGCAAACACAGAAGACTGGCACTTTTCGCCTTAAACAACCAGTTTAGACTTAGAGGGAAAGATTTCAGGAACTTAAAAAAAAAAAAATGCAATGCAACAGTCTCAAAAAGTATTCCTCAACTAGACAGCATCTCACATCAACACACCCTTCAGTCGCCACAAGTGTGACAAAGCCGTGGGAGACGCGAGAAAAAAAAAAGAGAGGGGTATCAGACTCTGAAAGAAAGAAAGTCAGGTGTGAGGGAGAGGCGTGTCATCCCTCTTTCTCTCTCTTCTTCCTCCCAAGAGTGCTGTGTCCTTTTGTTCGGCCAGGATTTGAGTAATCCATACTGGCATGCTGCTTCTCCCGAAAAATCCTTAAGCAGTGTTTATGGAAAAAAGCCACCAAACTGGATCAGTTCCTCCAGCTTTGGGATAAATTTCTGGTCCTGTTCAGAGCAGCATCGCTGCGATGGAGGAGAGGAGGATGGGAGAGGGGCGAGCAGGTGAGGGGAGGCTGCTGCTGTCTCGTCCCCTCGTGTGAGCCGCTGAATAAACTCCCCCACTGCAGCGAGCGAGCAAGAGAGAGAGAGAGAGAGAGAGAGAGAGAGAGAGAGAGAGGTACACAAAGACATTAACGCCCTGTGAAGCCACACACACACAGGGCTCGCGCTTACTGGAGGAATAGTTTAGGATGCAACAGAAATCTACATCCTCCAGCCCCTCTCTCTCTCTCACACACACACACACACACACACACACACACACATTTTCTATCCCCTCTGCTTTACATGCTGTCTCTTTTAAAAGCAGGTTATTAATGCTCCATTTCAATTGAATTGAGACCGCTTTATCTGCAAGGCAAAAGTGTGTTTTTAAACAACAGAAAATAGAAATAGAGTCAAACTGAAAAAGATTTTTTTTAAAAACATGCAAACTAAAATGAAAAGTCCACCCCTAAACCTCACTGTCAGTTGTATAAAAAATGTACAAATGTGTAAAAATTGTAAGACGTATCCACCAATTGGCAAAAACATAAAATATTTACGAATTGCATGACTCATTGATTAATTTCCAATTCGACATGGTAAATTAGTGACATGTTCTCATTAAATTATGTCCACAAGCCTCAATACACACAAAAAAAGGCTTTCTAGTAAAAAAAGAATTTCTAGTATAATTAAAATAAATAACTATAGTTTTAATGAGTCCTGGGAAACACACAATATCTCATTTTATTTTTAATTAAATTAAGCTGCTCTCCTTCTCTCTCTCTCTCTCTCTCTCTCTCTCTCTCTCTCTGTCTCTCTCTCACACACACACATCCCTTTTGCTGCATAATACATTTTTAAAAAGCCTGCATACTAATGGATGGATGTGATATTCATAAGGTCATGGATTCATTTCTATTGTGCATGATTCAGATTTGAGATGTTTTGAAATGTTTTGAATGTTATGAATCATTTATTTATCTTCCGCATGGATCAAAGCATCAAAGATCCACACCTAATGTCCGGAGCTGTGTTCAGAGGTGCTGGTGTCATCATGTAATTCGCATGGGCTATTTATTTTATGCTGATGGAAACAAAGAGCAGCTGAAAGAAAGCAGAAGGAAAATGAGAGAATGAGTGGACGAAGATGAGACGCAGAAGAAAAACTAGGTAACAGGTGTGAGACCATGATGAAAGCTGAGAAACAGCCAAGAGCTCAAATGTAATTAGTGTGTTTGTGTGTGTGTGTGTGTGTGTAGAAAGAGAGGGCATCTCAGAGGGTTTTGGCAAGACAGGGAAACTTGAACTGCTTTATGGACATAACACTGATTCCTGACACACTGGACAAAACATCCCACAGATTTACATGCCATTTGTTAAAATATAGGTACAGTAGCAACATATCAACTCAAATTAATTAGAGATGACCACAACAATGCAACATAAATACTTGTATTTCCTCTTTGCTTTATCAAATAATAATGTAACAATTCCTTGGTATTGTCATCACCCTGTCCTTAGACTATAGCTCAATACTTCACAGAGGTTAAAATGTATAAGAATATAATACTATGGAGGAAACACTCACGATTTGGAGAAATATGATAGATCACACACACACACACACACACACACACAAACACACTAATGTGGTTTGGTGTTGGGTTGTAACAGGATTAGAGCTGGGCAGATTGTGTGTGAGTGCTCATACTCTACAATCGGTCCTGAGGGAACCACAGCTAGACACACAGACAAATATAACAGCACATGAAATTGATGAATTTACCCTCTGTTTGGAGATAAATCATGGAAATAAATATGTTTATCAATTTACTAGCCATTCTACTGTGCGTTAAATAAAGGCTGTTTTTTTGGCACTTGTACCATATAAAGAACCTGTAACATCAGTGTAACCTTTATTGATTGAAAAGATTTAAAAATCTAAAAATGTTAAGAATTAAGCATTGTTAACTTCATATGGTTCTTTGGGATGTTCATGCATTTTTTTGCCTCTTGTTCAACTGAGCTTAAGTGATATTTTGCACCAATAACATGATCTTGCATTCACTTATTTAACTGAAATGTTCTTAAAGGGGTCATATGATGCGATTTCAAGTTTCCGTTTCTCTTTGGAGTGTTGGAAGCTGAATCCCTGAAGTCTCAAAACCAAAGGGATACTCTTTATAAAAGTTAAGACTCATCCACACCTCCTAAAACAGCTTGTTTAAACATGCCCCCACTTCTCTACTCTAAGTGGTAATATTTGCATAATGCAGCCCAAATGGTCACTAAAGAAAGAAGGAATAGAGGAGTTACAATAATGTACAGTATTTGAAAAATAATGTGTTTTTGAACATTAAAGCATGTCAAAATATTCTTTTACACCAAATATACTGAATAGGGATGTAACGGTATCAAAATTTCACGGTACGGTAATACCTCAGTATGAATGGCACGGTATTTATTGAATCATTTACATAAAAAACAAAACTAATTAAGAGGCTCAAAAAAAGTGGCAGAAGTGTTTATTA
>JAUMHQ010000089.1:2575350-2608443 GCA_032361165.1 Enteromius paludinosus | reverse complement strand
CAGGTGTGTTTGATTAGGGTTGGAGCTGAACTCTGCAGGGCTGCGGCTCTCCAGGACCGGAGTTGGCCACCCCTGCTCTATACTGTCTAAACTGGGTTTATTGTTATTTGTTTAGAGTGCCCTCTGCTGGCAACATCTACTTGCTTGAAGCACAACGGGTCAGATTAGTCAGACGGGGGCGCCAAAGTATTGTTTTTAATTTAATTTAATTTCAGTTTATTTTCTCACACACCATCGTCAGAATGATCCAAATCTGCCACAAAGTCAATGATTTTATAACCTTTAAAGCACATCTGAGTATCATTATCGAGCACATAAGCATATATCTAAGTACATTTCCCCTGCTAAGAATTTTATATTTCTACTTTGTCCCATGTACACTACATCATTTTAAAGTAGGTGTTGCTGCATGAGCTAATTAAACTACATGTTCCAAGCCAAACAGTGCAGCCACCTCCCAATCTATGAACCCATCATGCACTAAAGACTATGAATCATACGTGAATAATGCGTAAAATGTTGGGGAAAAGACATTCCAGAGAGGTCAAAAACATTTCCAGAGCACAACAAAACTAGATGAAAATTCTCAATAAGATTAGTATTTAAACCCAGGCTAATTTACTGCTACCCAGGAGACCAGCAAAGCTTGTTTGACATAAACCGGCAGGAATGAGGGAGGCTCCCCTGGAATGGTGACCACAGAAAATGAAGCCTGCTTTCCACACATCAGTCCAGAAAGAGAGAGAGAAACAGGCAGCTGAGGAAATGGGGTTCACTTTCCGCACAGCTGGGTGAGAAAGAGAGAGAGACGGGGAGGGCAGTGGTGGTTTTGTAAGGGTTAGGGAGAACTTGGGAGAGATTTTGGAAAGAGAGGCTGCGGTAAGAGTGCTGACGCACAAGTGGAACATGAGTGATCTACGCAGTGAAAAACTCACTGTAGTACACACACGCACATTTGACAGCAACTTACCGTCTCAAACACAGGGTGTCTAACAATATCAGCAATGCCCGGCTCAAGCAAATTTGATCAAACATTGAAGTGGAGCTTGGGCCCTAGCACACACATCTCATAACCATTTGTGTTTGGATTCATTTTGTTGCACGGGGACACTGTCATGCTGAGAATAACCCAGCAGTGCATCACTACATGCTCTTGCATTATTACTCCCCCTTGGAGTTATGCTATCTCATACAAGGCTTTAAAAAACAACCCCAGACTGTTATTCCCGCTCCACTAAACTTCACATGTGGCACCATGCAATTCAGGGAGGTACAGTAATGTTCTCCTGGCATCCACCAAACTCTTTTGGACCGTCAAGCGTTTACAAACCGGCAAATGGTGTAGCGTGTTTCATCAGTGTTTCCAGTGGCAGCTGCTGCTGAAGGTGTCCATTTTTTTTGTGCTAAAAAGAAAATGTGAGACCTGAGATTTTACTTTTCCCAGACCTTTCCATACGGGAGGTAGCGTGGCCTGGAAGCATGCATGGAAACCGGAAGATAGCTGCATGCTTGCAAGCCCTGGAAGCATTGCAAGCCCTGGAAGCGTTGTGCCAAAACTTTTAACCACCGGTTACTCTAGATAGGACTGACACTTTGGATGAAACTGCTAAAATTCATTCTTAAGCTGCCCAAGTAGCTACTGTAGAAACATCTTGATAATAGAAGGAGATGTTGACTGGGGACTATATAACCCTCACTTGTGTTTCTTTAGCAATTGCATAAAAAGAAAAAGATGTTCTGATTTTGGACCAGACTACATTGCTCGCCAAGTGAGAAGGAGCTTTTGGGTAACCTCATGTTGACAAATGTATCATGTATACAAAAACTGGGTTTTCTATTATTTTCTCCTTAATAAACTTTCTTGATCTATAATCTTTTTTTATCTAAACTGCGACTATTTTCCTGCTAAAAACAAAACAAAACCGAACAATAGAAGCCAAATAGAAACCATCCAAATGGTTTCCATTAAAATAGCACTATGAACCATTAGCTTTTTCCAGTTAAACCATTACAAAATTCCTTTTTGTAGTGTATTTTGGTCATTAGACATCACATACCATGCCAATAAATATAACCATTTTCATATAATGATATAAATTACTTGCAGTGAGCAGATGTTATTTACATTATACATTTTTGATAGAGAAGGACAAAAAAAAGTGATATACCATTTCTGTGGCACCTTTTGATGATTTACTGCTTGTCTGCATTTGAATCTTCACCTAAGAATAGTGGATGTGGCTAAAATAACCTAATACTAAATGTTGGGGTGACCATAGCCATAAAGTTGATATTTCAGAGAGATATAATGACTATAAAAGCAATTTTCACCTTTAGAATGACCCATACCTGTTTAACTCGTGGCCTGTGACATCATAACAGCCCCTGGCCAGACCATAAGTGAAATATCTGTGGTGTCTAAGACTCGATTATTGCGGTAAGAATCTTTTGGTTCTTCAGACTTTTATTGCACAATAATTCTGCCACCACAGACATGCATTTCATTTTATTAGCGCAATAAATACGCTCCGAGGAACCCGCCTTTGTAAGGACGACAGAATGAGCAAGACATTGAGAATAGACTCTTCTTTTCTACTGTTTCCAACCATAGGAACTAGCAAGGAGTTGCTTGTGTAGATAAGACACAAGAGAAGATGTTGTTGTTGCAATGAGTCAAACACTCTCCTCTGCATGTTCGAGGGAGTGTCCGCCGTAAGAGTCAGATCAAATTAATTCCTAAATATTGTTCTTTGCTGAAGTATTGTTTGAAATGTCCCAAGCCGAGTGGTTAAAGCATTGTAGCCGAAATATGGTAGTGATTAATCTAGCCAGTTTGTGTTACTTTCACGCTGTTATGGCACTCTATCAAACATCAGAAAGATTACAAACGCCATATGCATGGCCAAAGCCAGACTTAGCCCATGATAATATTGCAGCACAGCACATTTCACTAATGGGTGTTACACACAACTGAAATGCTTCCCCTTCTCACTGCCCATAATTTGCTATCCTCCAACACTGAAAAAGACCATACAGTTATTGTAAAACAAATGTGTCATACATTAAATTAGTCAACTCTATAAATGCTTCAAAGCGTTCTGTTATACAATATAAGTTTTTTTCACATACCAAAGTGCTCTTGTGTTTTTTTTACGCTGTTTTACACATCTAAAATTGGCCACAAACCCCAAAGCTCCTTGACACTGAGACTAATGTCTTGTCCAATAACAGGAACAAGGGAGCCATGTAGGGTTAAGCCCTGCGACCTATAAAGGCTGAGAGCGAAAGAACTCACACACATGCACACAAACACACACAAAGACGGGGGCAGACGGCCAGCTTCCACTCTCATTGTTTCAGGAACGGAAAGAAAGGCAGTGAGAGCTTCCTCTGTTTTCCTCGGGCAGTCTGACGTGAGGATTGAAGTGTTTCTTGACAAAATGGTGGTGACCAAAATAGTAGCTTTCTTCCAAAGCTCAATAAGCTGTCATGCTGCCTACTGTCCATATTAACAGCTGATTCCCAAGCCAAAAGCATACAGTACCTAAGTTTTGAGGTAAATGTACAACTGAATTCATAATCTTTGTACATTAGATAGCATGCACACTCCAACACATTGATTCACAAGATTCGTCCTCGTCCAACGGCTCTGCTAACTGCAGAGGTTATAGGTGATAAAAAGACATATGCGTGTATCCTTACAGAAAGAGCTTGGAAAGATACTTCAGAAATGTGGGTGATGTTGCCACCCTTAATGCATACCCTAGTGTTTCCTTTTAAAATAATGATAATTTAATCTAAATGCCCACCTTCCTAATGATGCTGTCTACCTTCTGATTTATCCTTGACGGCAAGGGTGCAGCCAATGCAGAACAACTGTGTATTTTTGTGCATGGATGCATTTCATGCATTTGACCTTGTACTGTAAATGCTGCAAAAAGCACCCAAGCTGCTCCACATAGCTTCTCCAGATGTACCGTACATGGATCTTTAATTGTGTGTCTATATGTGCATGGGTTTGTGTGTGTACTGTATGTGTGTGTTGTACTGTAAGTGCACTCTGGGGCCACTCTATAGCTGGTATTTATAACCGTGCTGTCAGGCCCTGGCTGCAGATGGACCGTGGGAATGTGGCAAAGTCTTTCTGTGGTATTTTTAATGTTTGTTATTAAATATTCCCACACGGGACCATGACCAAACCATCACCCCCTCCCTCTCTTTCTCCTTCACTCTGCCTCCCTCTGTCTCTGTCTCTCCTCCTTCTCGCTGCATTCTTCTTTCCCGAGGAGGAAAGCCGAGCGGGATCCGATAACAGCCAGGCTCTGGTTTCTGTGGAGATCCGGGAAGAGCGGCGAACAACTGTTACTGCAGCTGGATTTCAACAGCGTAAGCCACGGTCAACAGGAAGATATGTGTGTGTGTGGGGTTGCGAGCGTGAGTGATCCAGCGTGGGTGTGTGTTGTTTTTGTATGCGTGTGTGTGTGTGTGTGGTCTTTGGGATTGTTTGGGTGTACACACATACACATTAGTAGTTGAGTTAGTAAACCATTGTAGCTAATAGCACACACAAGGGGAAGTCTAATTCACAGCACACACACACCCATACACAAGGATTTTCACACAACCGCAGGCACTTAGGATGAAATGTAGCCAGAGATGTAGAGGAACAGGTGATGTGTGTGTATATGAATGGGAGAACCGCCAGACAAGATTTTACGGGTGTCAGCTCGGGGTGGCACATTGCAGTGAAAGTATTTCCTCTCCGCGGCTGTGTTTGTTTGTGTGGATCTTTGCCGCAGCCCAACGGATAAAGCGTTCAGAGAAAGGAGAGGGTTATCTCACACACACAGAGTTCACAGAGAGGCCTTGATGAAAACGCCCTGGTCACAAGCCTCCAGTTTCGGAGTCTGATTCATGTCCCCCAAGTAATTTGTCTCACATAGACTGAATCTATGTGGGAGGAATCATTTCGCCATTTTATCATACACACATATGCATAATTTCCTGCTTGTGAAACAAGTCTTTGCAAAATTCCCAATAATAGTTGAGGGAGTTTCTTGGTGTTTTTCTCTCAAGATGTGAGCAATTAGTTTTAAGAAGCCTGTGTGCAGCTCTGTCTAGGTGTTTGAAAGCAAAGAGGACTCTGGTCAGAACTCATGTACTGTAGAGCAGTGGTTCTGATTATTATTCGAATCAGGTGTGTTTGATTTGGAAGACATTTAACAAGTTCGCCTGTCCATTCAAGTCAAGTAAAGTCACTTTTATTTATACAGCGCTTTTAACAATACAGATTGTAGCAAAGCACTAAACATTATCAAGTACGAAAATAGAGTGATGGTAATGTATAATGACGAGATTAAACTTTATTTAATAAATCCAGAGAAGGTCTCTGTAGTCAAGACGACGATAATCACTAGAAATCAGGTGTCCCCAACTAAGCAAGCCAGAGGCGACAGTGGCAAGGAACCAAAACCCTATCCATTCAGTGCTGGTGTTTAATTGTACATTGCTGTCCTTAACGGAGGCTCGAATCCGAGGCATCCTATAGCTATGATAAAGACAGATCTATTTCCACACCCTATAAGCTCTTGTGCTCAATGTTCTGTGTCGTCTTCCGCGTTTGTTTTGGTGATTTAGTATGTCAACATTGACTACCAGAAATCGTGGACTCTCGTGCCATTAAGTAATGAAAATGTTCCTAGAAGTTTTTTCTAGGCGTTGTATTAACGTTCTTGTTTGGTTATAAGAACGTTATTCAAACTGTTTTAGAACGTTTCATACTCTTGTTATATCAATGTTCTTAGAATGTTATTTAAAATGTTCTTAAAACGTTCCACCAACAACCCAATGATAATGTTTTCATCCTAATGTTTTTAGAACGTTCCACCAACGCAATGATAAAATTTTTATCCTAACGTTATTTGAATGTTCCACTAACACAATGGTGACATATCCAATACTAACATTTTTTTTTACTTTCTACTAATGTTATGCAAGAATGTTTTTTGATAACTTTGAGAGAACGTTCCCTGTTAGCTGGGTGGAGGTAAGAGAAATAGAGGAGGAAGATTTATGCTGAAACGGTGCAATGAGTGCTGCTTACATATGGTGATTGACAGGACTGAATGAGGCTCATCCTTAACCTATGTTTAGAACTTCATCAAAAATGTGCAGTATTGGTGCTGCTCCAGGACTAGGAAGAGTAGATGTAGAGACAAGTTGGATATTATTTAAAGCCTAGGACGAGGGGTCAGATTCAGTTCCCGGAGGCCCACTCTCCCGCACTCTCCTGATACAGCTAATCAAGGTCTTCAGCATTACTAGAAACATAAGTTGTTTTGGAGCTACACTCTTCGTAATAGTAGTTCTTTATGACTGGAGTTTGATACATGTGGCCTACTGTAGGATATTCACAATCACCTGAAACAACCATGTCTTCAATTGGGAAGTTATCAATTTTACTGCACTACTTCCTTTGAACACATTATATGATATTGTCTTTTTATCCCACTGTATTGGTTTTTGGTCACCTGCTATACGTGAGGTACTGTACCTAGAAACCATAACGGTAGGTCAAGAGTTGGGCAATGAGTTGCTTGGTTGGGTTGAAATAGCCATAAATGTTTGTTGTAGTCCTCTGATGGCCACATGACTGACCGGTAAATCAACCTATGAAAGATATGTAAGTTTCCTAACAGACTTGTGCTTTTTGTATCACCCTATTCGCTAGCGAGCATGATTTGTTTCCTCGTGGAAAGAAAAAAAACCTGTGTGCCCTTACTGCAGGAAGTTGCATGAAGCAAGCCAATCAGATTAGATATTGCCAGATCGAAAAAGTGATTTCCAGTTTGGTGTGCTGTCTGAGGCTGAGGCTGGCTGAGCTCTTAAGTACTTTTGAACCAAAGCCATATCTACAAAATCCAAATCTTCCTATTCTTGCAGTATGTCATTATTGTGGTATGCAGCCAAAAGCTTCAAATTGTTTATGACAGAGTACAAGGTTCAACTGAAAATATCAGGTCCAAATATATGCACCGACAATATTAGGGCCTGAAGTGCTTATCTTGCATTGGCATATTGTTGGCACTGAATTTCTCTACCGATCTCATCGGGTTGTTGAGTGTTCCATCCTTTTCCCTTCTTGCTCCCCAGGTCTTGCATTTTTAGTATGCATGCAAAAGTACAATCGCACAGACATTTGGAGAAAGGCAGGAGGAGAAAAAAAGAAGCAGAAAAAAATGCTTTCCGCACAACGAGCCAGATATATCCTTGTGGTTTTCCATGTGTTTATTTTGATTTTCTGCTGGGACGACATATCTAAGGGAAAACCATAACGGCTCAGTGCTGGTGCTTTCCCACCGGGGAGCGTCATTCCGATAAAAATAGTGAGCTCTTTTTTTGGAAAGCTTCATGAAGCTCAGAGTGTGCATCCCCAGGGCTTCACATAGATTAGCATTGCTTTTGCATATGGAGGGCCTCTTTTCCGTCCGGACGGAGCTGCTACGGATGTATGTTGATACTGTAACTTCATCTCGGCTTGATCTCTGAAACAATAGAAGGGCTACAGCTGGGATTGGCACGGGCTTGTTGTTATGTTTTGATTCACATAAACATAATTGTCACGTTGGCAAAGGATGCATTCTTTTTGCTTTCCCTGACCAGATTAATTTGCCCTCTGCGATCCTGTATTTTTTTTTTTTTACTCTTCTATTGTAACTCAGTTCTTTTTTTTCCTCTTGCTCTGTCATTCCTTTCAATGTTAGAGGACTCATAAACTGGGGCCGAAGGAAGTTTGTGGGAGGGTAGGAATTGTGGAGTTGGAAAAAGCTCCTCAGTTGGACTTCTGGATTTAACCTTCCTCGGTTTGAAGGTCTGGCGCTGAGCGTTACATGCTACGCTCAGCTGAATGCTTCTCATACTTTGGTCAACATGTTTCTCAAGTTGCGATTAAGTAACTTAAACACTATAAACTCTGTGACATAGAGACTGTTGTTTCTAATGTAGTTGATAAATGACTCTGGATTTAATTTAGTATGACTCACTAGGGGAAATTTACTAGTATTCTCAAAGGGAAAGTTTAATTATGGAAAGTTAAACATGACCTGCGACTTTAATCTTAATTATGGTGTGTGCCATGATGACATGCAAAACTAAAAATATACAAAAGCTGCACTGGGGCAGCACCTTTGCAAAACCTTTGTACTTTACTTGAAAGGGGGAACATTAGTACCTTAAAAGTACAGTACATATCCGTCCCTAAAATGTACATATGAGTACCTAAATGATACATAGTCCTTAGTATGTTTTGAAAAGGTACTGCCCCAGTGCCAGTTTTTACCTTTTTCTTTTGGGTAATACTGTGTAATGCTTGGGGAATCAATTCATTAGCATTGCCTGCCACAAAACCCCAGAGGTAAACAGTTTGAATTCTCCTTTGCTCATGGGACCACAAAACTTTTGGATGCAATCACTTGAACCGAAAATGCCGTACTAATAGATGTTTTCATTTGCAAAGGAACATACACAGTCATAAATGTTTCATTAGTGACTACTCACTAAAATATATAGCTTATTTCTGTACACTTACTGTAGCACACTTCCGTTATGTATTTTCACACATTAATTTTGTACTAAAATACTAAAAAATATTATTTAGTACTTTTTATGATCATAAGAATAAGTGTACTCAACTGTGCTACTTTGAGACAGCATGAATATGAATTAAAATGTGCTTTTAACTCTGTAAGAAAAAAATAATAATAACACTACACTTGGACCTATCTACATGGGTATCCTGTGCTGAACGTCATCTAGATATTCTAAATATGAGTGCTTGTTGTGATAAAATACAAAGACCAAGACTATTGACATTACAAGTCAAAACTGAAATGAAAACAACAATGTTAAAATTATAAATGCCAAAAAATGATGTAAACAACTACAGTATTACCGCTAACGCAATTTAAAGCCTATGGTGATTTGACATGTTTATGACAGTAGTTTAGATCAGAGAGATGACTCATGACAAATGTTTGGGTTTCTTTATTCCTTTTATCAGCTACCAAAGTTCTCCAGGTTGTTTTGTCATTGTTTGCGACAGTAGCTCTTGAGCTCTGACATAGAGAGAAAAAAAACAAAAACAGCCAATGTTCATGAAACATTTAGAGTTCTTTGCTTAGAAGAACGACAAACACAGCGGCAGAAGACAAAACAACGATTGTCCGTTTAATTGTTCCCGTATTCCCTGTGAGGCTAATATTCATCTCAGTTAGTTGGCTAAGACACACCAAATCCCAAGACACATCCTCCCACTTTGATAGTGATGGGATGAGTAAAAAGGAAGCTGTCTGCTCTAAAGCCAGATTTAGCTTTTTGCACAAAACAACTTAATTGCATTCGTGCGGTTGAGTTGCTGAATGTGCAAATGTTGTGTAGTCTATTTGTAGCATTATATCATAGATGTATAACAGTAAAGGCGTTTTGTTGTGTTATAAAATAAGCTTTAGACGTATTTTAATATTTATGCAAAATCCAAAGCTGCAATGCCCCTGTAAGTACTGTAATCCTTTGGTTATTATCTGGTGTGTATGTATGTATGTATATATATAGATATATATACACTTACAAGCCATAATATGTTGCTGTGTCCATTATTCTTTGAGTCTGCATGGACCTGCCCATCTCTGGCCTGGTTTGCTCTGTCCCTTCTTAATTAACTCTAAATATATTTCTCTCTGAGGGTGGGACAGCAGCTACGCACAGATTGAAGCTGTGACTAATAAGAAACACCAAATGGAGGAGGCACAAACAATGGCTTGTCTGTGCCTGGTCAAATATGGGGTTTGCCCCTGATGATTGCTTGCAGGAGGAAATCATTTCCCCTATTGGCACTGCATAGAGACGTTCATGTCATGAGTGCTCTGTGTGTGTGTGTGTGTGTGTGTGTGTGTGTGTGCGCGCGTTATCAAATAATCTCATACTGATTTCGACCTTTAAATGCATGTCCAGAGGCTTTATTTCAGCTCAGAACAGAACTCTCTCCAATTGAAGTTAAACTTTGTGGCATTCAGAAGATCTGTTAATTACTCTCATGGTATAATGCTAGTAATAGTATTGTTATTATGATACTTTGATATCTACTATGGTATTGATAAATTATAACATTTGTAATTAATAGTATTTAGGGCATATTTGGACTAATGGACTAAAGGCCCATTCACATCACAGACAATAAGTATGGAAATAACAATAAAAAATGAAAAAAAAAAAACATTTAAAAAATTGTGGCAGACAACCAATCTGTAGCATGTAAAATAACTAATTATAAACAAAGTTTATATCCATTGGTGTGGTTGTGGTTATAGATATCTTTATAGACAGTTTTAATGGTAACAACATTTACAAGGTTACTACCATGCACGCTTTTGTGGCCAAAGCTTAAGGTAGACTTCCACAAAGAATCAATAACAATAATAAAGTCCCTCTAGACCAAGAAAAATATGTTTGCTGCCTAAATGAGACGGGCATATTGACAATGTATTGAATTCATTCTCCGCCAGCAGGAGGCGCTTTTGGAGCAGCAGGAACAGAGGTTTCCCTGGCAAATGCTACTTTATCAGGTAAAATGAAAAAGCCATCGAAACATTTCTGAAGATAGTCGATTCACTTTAAATAAATGTTCATTTTGTAACAATGGAGACAGAGACGTGCGGATCCATATGCATAATTTTATTCATGGTCGGCAGGCAGGGTCAAACACGGGTAAACGCTCGGAGATGATAGCAATAGCAGATCAGATACTTTGCAATCTCTTGGCTGGTGAGCTGCGCTTTTATACAGGCACTAATGAGGGAGTGATTGTGAATGATGAACAACAGCTGTGGGGGAGTGGTGCATTATGGGATATTGAGTCCGGTAAGCAACAGAGAGTCCAGAGTGAAACAGAATGGAGGGAGTGCTGGGCTTGATGGCACTACCGGCTGAGATCGTAACACATATTAAACATCCAGGCCACATTTTGATTTTGAAATGTGCAGTGCTCAGGTTTATTCAAGTCAAACTGTCAATTCAGTGTTGATATTTTGGTGGGCAGTGTATGGGAAACACTGGTAATATTAATAAATGAGAAATGTGTTTAAAAATCATATGATAAAATTAGGTTGCATTGTTATATGCAAAAGTGTAGCATTTTGAGCTACATGCAAATAAATAAAAAAATAAAGATTTTAGTCAATATTAGTTTAGTTTTGGTTTTCACAAATATTTGTTCAATAAAACCTTCGGCTGTATTTAAGTATTGACGCAAACATAATCTGTTGTGTTTTAAGTGAATGTTTGAGGATGTGGTGGGGGAAACATTGCATGTGAAACATTATATTATATTCATGTTTTAAAGTAGGTCTTAATACATAGACCGAATTTGTCAGAATCTGAAGAAAAGATGCAATGTTGCTGGATGATTTTGCTCAGGAACCTTCAGATAACTCGATTTATCTCAAAATTGACTTTGCTGACTGAGTTCAAGCCAGTGTAGCTCAGTTATTTTTAACTGATTCCAACAAACAATATGTTATTTTGAAGTTATTTTTCAGGGTGTGAAGATAAAAATAACATTTTACTTTTGCTCGTTTTGCCAGCACAGGTCACATACACTACAATATAACTCTCAAAACTCACAACATTTTGCACTTCGCCAATATTAGGTGTTGATCATGAACCCCACTGAACATCCTCTGCAATTACTCCAATCATCAGAGATCAAAGTCTATATGTGTTTGAATGAGTCGTGAACAGAATATTTTTCTCTCTCTCTGCAGGACAGTGGATTCCAGTGTTGTCTGGATGCCCCCCGACATTTTTCAAAATGTCTTCCTGTTCTACAGATAAAATACACTCATATAGATTTAGAACAACATTAGGGTGAGTAAATGGTGACAGAAATGAATTTGTTTGTGGTAAACTATCCCTTTAAGTGTGTGCTGGGTGTGTGTACTTTTGTTTTATTGCATGTTTGGCTCATGTTCTAAAGCTGTTGGAATAGGCGTACGACTAAACCAAGTTTTATTCTTCCACTTTACTTTTTTCTTTTCCCCTGCTGTTTTCTTGTTCTCTCTGTTTCTCTTTTCATAGTGCTGTATTTATTTTTGCCTGCCTACGAGAGTTAAAAATGGTGTGTTTCAGCAACATAAATGGTTTCCTGTTTTGATGACTGTGTCCCCTTCACCAAATCACACAGACATATGTGCACACACACATACGAACACAGAAAAAACACACAGTCAAGATTCAAGCCGTTTTAATGGCATAGTAAAAAAAAAAAATTACGTTGTCAACATTTTTGAGTGTACAGAGACAGTATATTTTTACAAAATAAATAACGTTAGTATTTAACATACATTTTACATAAAACATAAATTAAGTTAGTAATAAGTTATTTCTGACTCTGTTGCTGATTTTCCAAGCTGCTATTCATAACAATTTAAATTAAACTGTATTAGATAACTACTAATTTATTTATTTATTTATTTATCTGCATTCTCTAATAATACAGTGGAAAGGATTCAGACTATCACGAATGAAGGCTCGTGAAGATCTCGCTCTCGCTTCCTTGGACCAGGCAGGCAGGACTAGCACACAGGAATTATAATTCAAACTGAGACATTTATTTTATGAAAACAAGAAAACAAAAGGAAAACGCAAAGAGCAATGCGGAGGTCCACAAAACATGTAACGTTAACATCAGACAATGAAGCAAGACATGGGGTGTGAATTTATACAAGACTAATCAAGGACTAAAGACAACACCTGGACAGAATAGCTGACGGATGATCAATGATGACATGGGCGGGGTTACAAATGAGGAGCAGACACGAGGGATCAGGTAAGTAAACAAAACATAAGGAGCATGTGGACAGAATGACAGCAAAACACAGACAAGGAACGCCTACGGTGTTACACAGACCCCCTTAAATTTTTCATTTTTTGTTATATTGCAGCCATTTGATAAAATTATTTTAGTTATTTTAACTGAGCTATCGGGGGAGAAGAGGTGACGGTAAAGAAGAACCCAAAGATTACTGTGGCTGAGCACCAGAGATGCAGTCGGGAAATGGGAGAAAGTTTTAGAAAGTCAACACTTACTGCAGCCCTCCACCAGTCGAGGCTTTATGGCAGAGTGGCCCGACGGAAGCCTCTCCTCAGTGCAAGACACATTAAAGCCTGCATGGAGTTTGCCTAAAACACCTAAAGGTCTGATGAGACCAAGATAGAACTTTTTGGCCTTAATTCTAAGCGGTATGTGTGGAGAAAACCAGGCACTGCTCATCACCTGTCCAATACAGTCCCGACAGTGAAGCATGGTGGTGGCAGCATCATGTTTTTCAGAGACAGGACGACTGGTTGCAATTGAGGGAAAGAAGAATGAGGTCAAGTACAGGGATATCCTGAACCAAAACCTTCTCCAGAGTGCTCAGGACCTCAAACTGGGCCTGCAGCACGAGATCGAGACACCACCCGGAGTGATCGTCAAACAGCGGCCCTATGGGATCCCTGAGCCTTGTCGGCAGGCTATAGAGATGGAGGTGGACCAAATGCTGAAGTTAGGGGTGATAGAACCATCATGCAGCCCCTGGTCCAGCCCCATCGTCTTAGTTCCCAATCCGGGTGCCACCCTCCGGTTCTGTAATGACTCCCGCCGGCTCAACGAGGTCTCTGAGTTTGATGCCTACCCCATGCCCTGTGTAGACGAGCTACTAGATCGCCTGGGGAGGGCCAGGTACATCTCAACGCTAGACCTCACCAAAGGATACTGGCAAGTCCCGCTATCCGATGAAGCAAAACCAAAGACAGCCTTCTCGACCCCCAGTGGCCACTGGCAGTACCGGGTTCTCCCCTTTGGCCTATACGGGGCTCCCGCCACCTTCCAACACCTCATGGGCGTCCTTCTTCAGCCTCACCAAAAATATGCCGCCGCCTATCTAGATGACGTCGTAATAAACTTGGAGACCTGGGAGGACCATCTTGAGCAGCTCCGGAGGGTGCTGAGGGAACTACGAGGAGCTGACCTCACCGCCAACCCTAAGAAGTGACACCTAGAAAAGAAGGTGGAGGCTGTCCGGCTAGCCCAGCAGCCCCATTCCAGGACCCAGGTACGTGCTTTCGTAGGGTTGGCTGATTACTACCGCTGTTTCATGCATAACTTCTCCTCTGTAGCCACCCCTCTGACAGACCTGACCAGGAAGGGGCAGCCTGGGAGAGTGGAATGGAACCCTGAAGCGGAGAAGACCTTCCAGACCGTCAAAGCTCACCAGCCAGCCTGTCCTGCATGTCCCGGAGTTCAGCTGCCCCTTCCTGCTGCACACAGACGCCTCAGATGTCGGATTGGAGGCGTGCTGTCCCAGGTCACGGACGGCGAAGAACACCCAATAAGTGGGGGGAGGAAATTTTATTTTTCTTTAAATGTAATTTTAAGATCACAATAAATGTTGTTAACTAATGTAAATGCTAATATTTTGGGTAAATGCATCAGTTGATTGATGTATTAAATGGGGTCGTAGGTAGTTGTGAACCTCAAGCTTACGGGGGCCCATGGCCACTGCTTGTGCACAGGGTCCAGAATTTGGTGCTACGCCCCTGATACTATATACTACACTATTGTAATATACATATAATCTACATAAACAAATGTAGCATAATTGTTTGCAATTACAAGGTTAACTGGTGTTTTTGGGGTAAGATAAATTTCTCTTTCGTGAGATAACTTGTATACTTGTGAGATAAGCCATGTTTCATTTCTCCATGTTGTAAACTATACCCTGATAGCACACGTACATTTTGGAGATTTCTATTTGACGTCTTCATTTACGTCTGCCCCAGCAGGCACACAATCCAACATTAAGTCAACGTCAAATACTGACGTCAACACGATTTTCATTTTCAACCAAAATGCAACGTCTTCCTGACGTCATGTCCAACATCAATTTGACGTTTTATGGACGTCCGGTGCTGTTATGAAGCGAACGGGACACAGATGGTAAGTATAATGTAAACAGTTTATTGTACAACAGTTAATGGGTTCACCAGTCTCTGGAGAAATGAGTAGTGGAGTTATGAATCTTGAAGATAAATCTGAGAGCTGCGTATCCAATGTTTAATCAATCCTTTTCCTTTATATCCACAGGTAGACAGACGAAGACGATGACCACAACCACACACCCATACTCACAGGAAAACAAGAAGAAGGAGACCTTGGGAATCTGGAGGAGACAAAGAACAACAAGGAGCATACGAGGAGATCACAGGTAAGTTCAAAAGGTAAGTATCACAGGTAATACTTGAGTAGCAAGTCCACTTTGCATGAACGAGCTTGGACAAGGTGTGTAGGGTGGTGTGTGGATTTATGTAGTGCTTGATTAGTGTCGTGATTCCTGTCAGGTGCTGATGATTAGAATTTGGGTCATTGTGAGCTTTGTGATGGAGTGAGGGTGGAGCCTGGCGTGGATGTAACAGGTGCCTGGTGGAGCAAGACATATTATTTAGGTTGTTTGCTCATTTGCAATACGTCTATTGGACGTCTCCTTTTAGATGTCAAATAGACGTTTATTAGATGTCTTTAAGATGTTTATGATTTAGAATGAATGTAAAACTGACATCTGAAAGACGTCTGCCAGACGTTTGTAGACAGCAGATGCTTTCCAGATCAAGAGATCTTTAGCAGACATCTTATAGATGTACATGTGCTATCTGGGGAGGGGCGAGGCTTCTAATGGTTTTAGGCACATCTGCCACATTTATCAACGTGCGATCTTTCACACGATGAGATTGGCGGCATACGAATGTTTCATGAATCACTCGTGAACTCTGTCGAAAACTGATTTGTATGCATTGATTTGCACTCGTTTCTACGTTAGATTGATAAATGAGGCCCATCATGTATAAGGCAATATATTTATGTCCAGTATCTGGTAAAACTTCAAAGCACACCATATCTTTACTAGTAAAACTATTCTGTATTCATGATGCTTATTTATTTAATTAATTACTTATTTATTATTATTATTATAATTTTTTGTAATGTCCATGTCATTTTCTGATCCTGTGTCATTGCTTACATTTAGTCATATTGTCATACAAACTTGCTTTTTGTTTGTTTTTGGGCTTTGTCCCCCTATAATAACAAAATATGTTTGTACTCTTTTTGTGCGTCTGCATGGGAAATCATTTATAGCCAGAGACATTTTTGAGCCCTTAACTCAACAAACCCCACAGCTCTCATCAAAGACAGATACGAATCAATTGAAAATACATTTCCTGTTTGGATGTCGTGCTCTAGAATGCATATTACAGATTACCATGTGCGTTTCACAGAAAAAAAAAGGAGAGTAGATAAAACGTAAAAACCTGTGTAGGAGTTTGCGATGAACTTTCCCACAGACGGTGAAAGAGAAGAGAGAGGGAGGGAGGGGTGCTGTAATATTTGTTGTGAGGTGGTCTCAAAGACAGCTGTGGTTTCCGGCTGAGCGCAGGTGTGTGACAGCATCTACCTACACCCCACCCTGCCTCTGTCTCTCCTCTCATCTGCACTCGTTCACCCCACCACAAGATAGACAGATTACCTTCACCACACTGCACGCTATAGGGAGACAGAAGGAGCGCACAAGTGTGTGCATGTGTGTGTGTGTGCGCGTCTAGCTGTTTTATGTATATGTGGATGTTGTGCAGAATGTATGTGATTCACTCAAACTTTTCACACTTTCACAAGTTAGCGCACTACTTTTATTATTTGTAACACAGCATGTTGGATGTCTGTTACACAACTTTTTAAAAGATGCTACCTATGTGTGTGTGTGTGTGTGTGTGTGTGTGTGCATGTGTGTGTGTGTGTGTGTGTGTGAGCGGTTTGTACATACAGGTGTGCTGCATTGCTCTCTGCTGTTTGCAGGCAACATGAAAGTGTATAACACCACTTTGACAAACAGCCAAAAAGAGTCTTTGTGCAATTCATTCTTTACATACACACAGACAGCTCGCAGAAACAACTGAACCCTTATTACGTCTCACTGTTTAATTAAAGCATACTGCAATGAGATTTTTCGATTGATTTTGTTTAATATAATAAGATACCAATAAAATCATACCTGCTTTAAATTTGTTTTTAATAAACAATGGAAATTGTCTACATTATACATTTAAGTCATACAGCTTTAAAAAATATATATGTTGTTTATTAGTCTATTTGTCTGTAAATAATAATAATAATAATATATACAGATTTAAATAATGAACTTCTAATAATAGAGCTAGATATAATGGAAGATTTAGAAGAAATGTGCAGCTGTATTAATGTATTAATGACCTTTCCTTGCAAATATGTGTTACATCATTTAGGTATATTAATTTGTAGTTAGGAAGTGTTATATACTACATTTATAGCACTGATGCTTTGACACAAAACCAATGATCATAAGCCTGATAATGTCAAATAACGCAAGACCCAACTTCTACTTTTTTAATTATTAATTTCTATTTTATTTTCTCATATTTTTAGTATGTAATATTATATTATATTATGCATTATGTAATTGTTATATTTTATTTTATTTTAATATTTGGAACATACTCTTTAGTAAAAATAAAAATCTGTGTTTACACGTCAAAGACAAATATCACAGTGAGGTAATAAAAATAAATTTGAATAGACACTTATAGATGATTTTATCCTTAAACACCAATAGGACAAATATAGATACAGTACTGTGTTTACAGTCTGTCAAAGCTTGTGCTGTTTCTGGTGTGTGTAGCACCTGCGGCGCTGCAGATCCTGCTGAAGAAACACATTGAAATGAATGAACATATTGAAATTCACTATCATTTCTGCCTTAACTTTTAGTCAAGCTGCTGCAGTATGCATTTCATTGTAAAAATGTATTTCATTATGCTATCAAAATTTTAATTTTCACATGTTAAAATCTGCATTTGTAGCATGAACAACTATAAGAAACTAGTTTATAGAGAGAATTGGTTCAGACTAAATGGGATTGTGAACTTGACACCTCTGGCAGTGTTGAAAATCTCTTTTTTATGAATTAGTCAATAAGTATAAGTTGTACATATGTAAACGGTGTTTAGATGTTGTCATTGCTTTGTATTATATTTTTCACTGTATACAGTGCTGTTAATGAGATGATTGCTCAACGTGTTAAATGTTTTACTAGTCCTTTTGGTTTAGGACAGGTGTGAGACCTCGGGATAATTTTAGACTGGGGTCTTCTGTCTTCATTTATGAGGACGGAGGGCAGTTGTCAAAGTGCATATGTGCTTCTCTCTGGTGAGTTTGGGACAGATGAGACTAAAAATAGAGAGGGATAAAAATGTAGAGAGAAACAAGGGCCCCTGAGAGGAAAGGGACAAATGTTTTGAGAGGGAGAAAGAAATCATGTGTGTTTTAAGGCGGGAATGTGTTACTGGACACAGCTGTTGTGTATCCAACAGTTTAGACACGAGAAGGGAAAGTGGAGCGCTTGTTATTATGTCCCGACAAACACACTAGTCCAGCTTTACCACTGTAAATATATACATTGGGATCCAAAAGCATGTGAAAAAAAAAAAGATTTTTATTTAATTATTGGTATGTCTTTTGTTTGACTCCGCTAGCTTGTGCAGATACGATTATCATGGTCTTCAGCTCACTTCAGTGGAAGAGAAAAGATCTGTACAAAGAGTCACATGATCAGTATAGTGCAGAATCTGAAATCTTAATTCTTCATGTTACACGTATGTAATGTGGTGTGAGACCTTTGGATTGCATTGCGTTTTCGAAATTTTAATGCAAGCCATTTTCTATTCATTTGCAGCTCTTTGGACTCCAGTTTGTGGATTGTCTTTATTAAGCTGCCCATATTATGGGTAATGAAAGGTTCATGTTTTGGTTTTGGGAGTCCCCAACAACAGGTTTATGCACATGCGTTGTCAAAAACACACTTTCGTGGTCTTTTATGTTTTTATTTTTAGCTTATTTGTCCAAAAACTGCCTAATGATTTCCTCAACGATTCATTTTTCCAAACCCCTTCTTTGGTTGACACTAAACTGCAGTGATTAGTCGTTTGGTGTCATCTCATCATGCCTGTAATGACTGATAAAGCAGTCTTCGTGAGCTCAGTGCTGTTTTGTGTACAGATATCTTATCCCTCCAAAAGCACCTCCTAGTGTTGAAGAATCAATTTGCGTTTTCATTCAGACCAATGCTAATGTTTCATATTGATGTCAACATCAAACGGCTTGGTATTTGTTTTAAAAATGACTTGTTTCAATGATTCAGAGTTAATGCTCATATTTTTTTTTCTCACTTAGAGCCGTGTTACAGACTGCATTAAAGCTCACAAAAATCCATAGTGAGGCGGTTTAAAAGAACTGGTGAGAAAAAGGAGGATTTGCTGAACGTTCACCCTCAGGTGATTCAAGATGTAGATAAGTTTGTTTCTTCAATGTGACAGTTTGAGAAATGTAGCATTGCATCACTTGCTCAGCTATGGATGCTCTGCAATGAATGGGTGCCGTCAGAATGAGAGTCCAAACAGCTGATAAAAACATCACAATAATCAGATTTTTAAATACATGCTGCAGAAATGTTGTGTTTGAATGCTTGATAATGTTATACTCAATAAACGTTAGAAACTATTTAGCAACAGACTTTTAGTGTCATGACTGATAAAACTATAAAAGAGAGACACTTTGTTGTTGTTGTTGTTGTTGTTAGTAATTATGAGAAAATCTCTCTGAAAAACACACATCCAATCTTATTAACAACACACACCCTCACAGATGAAGAGAGGAGCAGAAAGAAAAGCAAACAACTGGAGAGAGTGAGAGTGAGTGAAAAGAGGCATGAAAGAGAGAGAGAGACTTTGGCAAAGCAGGATTTTAGAGGAATTTAAGAACATGAGTAAGAGAAACAGCTGCACATACCCTGACAGGAAGAGAGAGAGAGAGAGAGAGAGAGAGAGAGAGAGAGTGTTCATGTAAGTGAGGGAGAGTTTGAGTGTGTATTGAATACCTTCCTCAAGAGGATGTGTGTGTGTGTGTGAGAGAGAGAGAGAAAGAGAGAGAGTGGACACTTATTGCTGGTCCCACTGAGCCATGGTCTTATAGAAACCAGCCTACTTTCTGATATGAAAACATGGCAACATTTTCCACTGTTACAGCATCACAGTACAGATGCAGTTGTTTTGTGCAGTTTGATAAGCTGAGCAAATACTAACTGAAATATTATGGGGTGAATCTCACAAAATGTTTTTGACTCCAAACAGTAATAAATAAGAAACGAAGGTTGTTTCTCGGTTGGAAAAGCTGCATCCGACATAAAGAAGATCTTATTTTAGAAATGTAACTAATAAATTTGACCCTTATTTTTAGTTAAGAGTAAGTTGTTGTGATATGCTTATGACTTGTGAATGTAATGCTCAGTTAACTGAAATAAACCAGACTCGATGACGTACGCAGCCTGAAATGCGACCTCCTGAGGATGCATCCCTTCATTTGAGAAACAGCATAAAAGTACATGTTTGTGGGATTTTTAATTTATATATTTATTTTTGCATTGTGTAATTTTTTTTTTTTATAATAACGTAATTAAAGATAATTATGTTTTGAAAAACATTTAATATTGGTGTAAAATAGGCATGCCCTTTAAAAAAATGGAAAATAAAATAAAATAACAATGACAATCCATTGTACAATAATTATACAGACATTTCTCTCTCAAAAAAATTCAATAATTTTTTTTCATCCATTATCAAAGGGTTATACAACATGCAATAACTTCAATTAAACAAGACATATTACACAGTCATATGAGAGCATATGTTCGGTTTAGAGAGTGCGTGTGTGTGTGTGTGTAAGAGAGGGTCAGCATGTGGTGTAGTTTAGTAGTACTCAGAGGAGAATAAGTCAACATGACCTCTGTGCTGCTCTGCTCCTGCTTAGGTCAAAGTCAGTACTCGACCTCTGAGAGCGGCCTGTAGAGATCCATTCATCAGAGACAGACAGAGTGACCCTGAGAGAAAAAATCAGTTCTGTAGCTTTTGATGGCTGAAAGTTCCCAAAACAGAGCAACTGTTTTTTATCTGGAATAGCATGAAAAGTGCGGTGTCATGTGTTTTTTTAAATAAATAGTGCACTAAAAAAATGACCATGAATGTCACGCATAGTCCAATATAAGTTTCTTTATTGCACAAAGCACAGAATGCTGCTAAAATAGTCAAATGTGCTGCATGAACTGTTGCTTTTATCAGTTGTGCTGTAAAGTATTACGCTAAACCCGTTGAGCTGAAAGAGTTAACTCAATATACTTTCTCTCCAACATCTCCCAAATGAGGTCTTCAGTGTCCTCAAGAGCTAAAATAATAGTTACAAAATGGCTCATCAGAGGGCACCATTTCCTTTCAGTCATCCATATTAACCAAGGAAATATTTAGGGAACTTAGAGCACTGGTAAACATCCTGAAGCAATAAGTACCTGGAGAGTAATGAGGAAATGAAGGTATGTGAGGTTTCCAGCTGAAACCTGTGACACAGACTCAAGCCTGAAGCCGAGCGTGTGAATTAAAAACACACTCACCACTTCCTCTGCTAGTTTGACTTTAATTAGTCCCCTAATTGCTTGGCTGAGCATGTTTATTTACCATATTCAAATGATCTCATTTCAATTGGTCAGCGTTGAATTGTATAACAGCTCTGATTGGCTGTTCTTCTGCATGGATGGGTTCAGAATGGAATACTGTCACACTGCACAGTGTTCTTTGAGTTTGTACTATTTTATAAAAATAGTACGTGAAACGGCATGCAATTTAGCGCAGTTTAGTAACTTATAAATCTGGTCTATGAAGTTGTTAACTGATGGTATAATTCTTTGTTAAAGCCATCAGACAGTATAAGTATACTTTTTTTGAGATCTGAGAGTACAGAAACATCTAAATGCTGAGAAAATCACCTTTAAAGTTGTCCAAATGAAGATCAATGCATAGTTCTAATCAAAAATGAAGTTTTAATATATTTCCGGTAAGAAATTGACTAAATCCCTTCATGGAACATGATCTTTACTTACTATCCTAAGGATTTTTTTCAGTAATTTTGAGCCATACAATGTACTTTTGGGTATTGCTACAAATATACCCCAGAGACTTAAGACTGGTTTTGTGGTCCAGGGTCACATATATATATATATATATATATATATATGTGTGTGTGCGTGTGTGTAAATAGTTCAGTTGCAAAAGTCTTTAAGTGCCATCTATTTTTTTTTTACTAAAATGAGCATGCAGTTTCAGAATTTTATAGTATGTTTTTTATATTTATATTTTTTTTATATTATAAGTTAGTTTAGAAAGTTTGCTAACTGTTTAGCAATAAAAGGTTCAATGTTAGTAAAAACCCTCATTTTCACATTCTTTGATAAATACTCAGTTTCAAGAGATGTTACCTCTTACAGAAATGGAAGTAAATGCCCAGGGCTGGGACTGAATATTTTGGCACTTGAGAATATTTTCTAAGAAACTGAATTTGTGCAACCACAAGGATGGCAATAGTCTGTTTTAGTGCTGTAACTGCTTTTGCGTTCTTAATTAATGTTTGTTTTTTGTTTGTTTTTTTGAGCAACCCCTCATATGAGTAGATATCAAGAATATTGTGTTTATCCATTTCATGTACTTTGAGAAGCACCTTTTAGAATCAGCATAAACATAAGAAATGCATGAGCACTGAGCGATCGATTGGACTGGATGGACAGTGATAACTGGAGGCAGTAGTTCAGTCACATTGCACATCTTGCTGGTGACAAGTGACATCTGGGCTTCCGCATGCATGAAAAGCAGCAGCTGGTATTAATAGAGGAAAAAATAAAAGCGGTGTTTTCCCTGTAAGTGCACATCTATCACAGATTCAGGCCATTTCTCTGGTGATCAGAATGCAACAAAAGGTGTGTCGTTATCTAAAATAGGTCACAATGAAAAGCGTTTCTGAGCTTTTCCGTGAAGTCCATGATGTAATGGTGACCTACAAAAAACAGACTTGTTTAACTTGGGGCCCTCAATGAGCTGCATGTTCCCTTCAGACGCCCACTGGCCTGCAAACTCACACTGTCAAAGATTTCTGCTGCTTTTCTTCACTTTATTTATTTTTGCTCCGAGGTCCTGCCAAAATTGAGTGGGAAATGGCTTCTTATACTTTCAATCTGTAAGACAGTTCGATGATGATATAAGAACGTGTGACCAATCGCAGCCTCGTTCTTTTTAAGAAACAGAGTTAGCTGACAGAGGTGTTGTTGTGTGGAGTTTTTCTGATTATTCTGATTGCTATCAGTTGCTTGAGCAATGGAAGAGTTAAAGAGTGTGATTTGGACTAGTTTGTCAACATTTGTTGTGTTTTATTGAAGCAGACGTCTTCATATCTTAACCAACTGTAGAGGGAATTTACAAAGAATGAATAGCATAAATTGGAGTGTTAGTCTTTCTCTCTCTCTCTCTCTCCTTGTCTCTCATTTTGTTTCCTATGATATGTATTTGGGTTATGATGCTTTGTCTCTGTTTTTAGGGTGACCTTTTAACATCCTGTCTTGGGTCTACAGATGAAAAACAGCCTTTTTTACCTAATTCTGGCTCATTTTAAAGTTATGTTAAAATGAATGTGCATTGCCCCTGTCCTGTAAACAAATAGACTAAACTAAAAGGTTGTGGAGAATACAATGATGAGACAGCACTATACAGCTGCAGGTTGAGCTGGATTGCGAGTGTCTGGTGAATAAGCATCCATTTTCTCACTTCCTGAGGCTATGCTGAAGTTTTTCCTTCTTTCTTTTTTCTTTTGTTATGCTCATGATCTTTGTGGGCAGATCAGTGGTTGGTTTATGCACCGTATTCACATTAATCCTGACTTCCCAGAACTGCATTTATTAAAATGCATAAAAAGAATGTAAAAAATGCATTGTAAATGATATCACTGAGTATCTTTCTAATGCAGTACATGTAGAGGAAGCTTTGTTTTGTTTTGTTAAAGGTACAGCTAAATGTGAGATTAGATATAATTTTGCAGTATGTGATTATTAGTTTTTATTCACATTGAAATTAATGGGGTTTTGTGTTAAAAGTTAGATAGATAGAGTCTATGCTGAATGAATATTAAAATTCCATTTAATACTAGTACTAGTTTTAATACTAATAATTAATGCATTTGGCAATTTTGAAATCCATTTAATAAAGATATCCATATGCTTTTTGATACTCATATTGTAACTGGCTGCATTATTTAGATTTAGATTGTTATTGGTGTTATAGAATTTTTTTTTTAATGCCTGCATTTATTAATATATATTAAAAGCACTAGTATTGTCACAGTTTAGTTCTGTTTTAGTGTTGTTTTTGTCCCATAACCTAGTTTTCCTTTTCATTAATTAGTTAATCTGCATACCTGCCTTGCCTTTTATTTGATTACCCTGTCTATTTCAAGCCTCTGTGTCTTTGGTTGGTGTTCGGTCTCGTCACTGTTTTTATGGTTTTGTTTTGCTTCTAGTTATTAAATGTTTTGCGATTGATTGCGTCCTCTCTCCCCAAGAGTATGTACAAAATAAGTGCATTATTAAATTATTAATTTAAATGTAAGTATATATTCTGGACCTAATATGAAGTTTGACCAAATATTTTTTAACATTATACTGTAAATGTCTATACTGTTAAATGTCACTTGTAATTACTTTATTTGGATTGTAGATATTTTTAGTGCATAGATATTTTCTTCATTATTACCATTTCTTTTCTGAAACTACTCCTTGGATCAAAAGTTCATCGTGCTGAACACACACTTATTTAGCTATAATCAGAATATCGTGTCCAGCACTAAATCCTTTAGGGAGGATGTTTCCTGATGGTCAGTCTTGTTGGGAATAGTTGAAATGGAGCCCAGCTGAGCATCTGCACCAGCATCTCTGTCCTCCCCTGAGAGACGGCCGAGCATCTGTTTGTCTCTCTCATTGTGCCTGTGTGTTTGGTCAAAGGATTACATTACAGTTGTGCTAGATCTGCCATTCAACAGAACTGAGTCAGTTGCTTGTCAGAACTTCTCCAAAAACCGGACCACACAGACCGAGAGAAACCTTAGGTCTTGAATTTTCACCCCTTCTTCTTTCTCTGTCATGCTCCTGTATGTCTTAGCTTTTTTGCATCCTTACATAGTTATGCCTTGTATATCTAATATTCACCGCAGACACTCTCGCTGGTATACAATGATGTTTTTTTTTTACATGTTTTAAAGAAAATGTGAGTGTTGCGTGCCTGTGATAACCTGTTAGTTGAAAAGTTTGAGCAGCAGCCTTCCTGTAATTTTCCAGACCCTGCGGTTACCATGGTAAATGTTTATAAGGGATGTAGTCTTGCTCTCTGATGTTGTGTATGCATTGCATTGTTTTCTTCTATTCCTGACTGTCTGTCCGTCTCTGTCCTCTCATTGTTGTGATGAATTGTCGGAAAAGGAAGCATCTGATTATATACAAACAAAACAAAATGGGTATAAAATTGTTGGTCGTAGGATGTTCATCGACCCAGAAAAAGCCCCGTTATTGTTTGCATGCTGCAGCGCTATTTTAACCTCCTGGCTGTGTGCCTAAAAAGTTAAAGGGATAGTTCACTGAAAAATTATCATTTTATTTGTGCAATCTTAAATCATTTCAAACCCTTGTGATATAGTTTTTCCCTTGAATCCATTTTTTTTTTTTATCCAATCGCGCACATCTTTTCTATACGATAACGGTTTATGTTGAACTTTACTCATGTACTCATATTTTCACAATATACTGTACATACATTGTTTTTTTGTGATGATTGGATCAAAATTTAAGTGAGTATTAATCTCAAATCTATTGGTGTTACATGTGCTATGTTTGTTGTCATTCCCCATGTGCCTTTTTGTTTTCTTCCCTGTGACCCAGTTTCTGTTAATTAGTGATTCCGTTCAGGTGTGTCTCGTTTATTATCTGTGATTGTCTGTTCTATATAAGTTGCCTTCTGTCCTTGAGTTAGCGTCCATCATTGTCTATACTAGTGTGTTTTTTGCTCCTTCGTGTTCCTAGTGTGAATTAAAAGATGTTTCATTACTACGACGACTTCCTTCGTGATTTGCCTTGCATGCACCGTGACAAAATGACGGACCAATACAGTTTATCGAGGAGTACGCCGGAGGAAATCCTCGAGCACCTAATGCTGGGATTTCTTCCTTTTCCCACGCCATGGGGATGTGGTCAGCCGCCCGTGCTGGCGATGCCCGGCTGCCGACTCGCCATTCAGCGGCGGCGGATGAATTCTGCATCACCACAGCCTGCTACCAGCCGACCACCAGCGGCAACAGAGATGTCGCCAGAGCCCACGCCGGACAGAGAGCCAGAGCCGGAGGTGACTGTACCATCCAACGCCACACAGCCCGAGCCTGGAGAACCTGACCAAGCGCGTGAGTCGGCTACATCATCCGTCCCCGTGGGAGTGTTGGTGGAGGTCGGGAGCTCTGAGGAGAGCTCTACCTGCCTTTCTACCACGGAGAACGAGCGAGGATTGACATCGAGCTGGTGCACTGAGCTATCCAAAGTTTTTACAACAGACCTCATAGACTGGTATGAAGAGGCACTTCCGAGCCCTATTCCTCTTCCCCTCCCGCTGGTTCCGTCCAGTTTTTACTATTCTGAGTTCCCTCCCACCCTCCCTCTTCAGATGCCTTTCACGCCAGTCAGTTCTCTCACTTCAGCGCTTCCCGTACCTGCCAGCACCTGTGTTCATCCTCTGCCTGTGCATCTGGACACCATGGATCAGCCTCAGGACTTGCTGGATCGTGAGGATACTTTGACTCTGCCTCCAGTAATCGAACACCAAACTCCACCTCGATCCTCCGACCTTGATGTCCCGCCTGGTCTCCTAGCTCCATCACCCTCGCTGTTGCCCGTCATCCCACCAGCTCCACCGGGCTCTCTCGTCTCTCCAGCTCCGCCTTGGTCAGTTGTCGACCATCCTCCGCCTCGGGACTCCACTCCTCCGGCTGCGCCTCGTCCTGCTGTCCTGCCATCTCTATCAGGCTCCTCCTTCCCTCCGGCTCCACCTTTGTCCTCAGTCGCCCCGGCTCTGCAGCGCTCCTCCAGGTCGGTGCCTCTGCCTCGGTCGCCTGAGCCTGTGGCGTTCCATCAGCCCTCCGGATCGTCTGTGTCACCTTGGCTCTCTGTCTGTGTGACTCCATCTTGGGCTCCCTCTCCATCAGCGGCATCTCCGTCAGTCGGCCCCCTGGAGTCATCAGCCCTTCCTCCTCCATGGCTCCTCCCTCCTTCCACTCCGCCCTGGGTCTGCTTCGTAGCTGGTCTCTGCATCATCCTCTGCCTCCTTCTCCGGACTCCTCTATTGCTCCTTCCACCATCTACTCCACCCTGGACTTTTGAACTGTTTGTTGTTTTTTCTCCTTCGCTCCACGCCCTCCTCCAGAGCCCCCACCCTCCCTCCACTGTTGTTCCGTACGGCGCAAGTTTGCACCTTATCGAGAGGGGGCGAACTGTTACATGTCCTATGTTTGTTGTCATTCCCCATGTGCTTTTTTGTTTTCTTCCCTGTGACCCAGTTTCTGTTAATTAGTGATTCCGTTCAGGTGTGCCTCGTTTATTATCTGTGATTGTCTGTTCTATATAAGTTGCCTTCTGTCCTTGAGTTAGCGTCCGTCATTGTCTATACTAGTGTGTGTTTTTTGCTCCTTCGTGTTCCTAGTGTGAATTAAAAGATGTTTCACTACTACGACGACTCCCTTCGTGATTTGCCTTGCACGCACCGTGATAATTATAGTAGGTTACTTTTTCCAAGGAAATATTATTTCGTTCTTTTTTACTTCATAATTTCCAAATTTGCAGACGTTGTCCTCCTTAGGCCCTTCCCAGATTTAGATGAGTTTGTTCTTCATCAGTGCAGGTTTGGATGAATTCATAATTACATCACTTGCTCATAAATGGATTCTCTGCAGTGTATGGGTGCCATCAGACTATTGGAATAGTAACACAATTAGCACAAATGAAAAACATTAATACTTTTACAAGTATTTTCCAGTTTAATACATCAGAGATGTGGCCTAGTGGTTGCATGCGCTTTAGACACATTGAGCTATATATGCATGGTACCTATGCGGGAGCTACAGGTTCAAATCCATGCAATGATATATCTGATCTTATTCTAAATTTCCTCTTTTCCTTAATGTTTAAACTTTTCCAAAGTTTCCAAAGACACATGCAAAGCTTCTCAGTCAGTATGTTGTATGCTGTGGACTCAAACTGTTATAAACAGACAGTCCACTAATACTCTACATTTGCATTTAATTGTTTTGCAGATGTTTTTATCTAAAGAGACTTACAATTGGGGAATCCATCTTAAAAAGGCATACAGACAGAGGAAGTGATTGCAATAATAAGTCCCATTCATTGTGCAAATAAGTACAAGCTAAAAAGGGAAGTAATAGGGAAAGACACTGTTTTTGTTTTAAATTTAGGATGAAGTCAAGTAGTTTCGAAAGAGATGAGTTTTTTAGCTTTTGCTTGAAGGGATCCAGCATTCTGGATAGGGGTGAGAAGATCATTAAACTAGCCAGGAACAGTGAATGAGAATGTTCTGGAGAGTGATTTTGAGCTTTTCTGTGATGGTACCATGAGGCGTCGATCATTCATAGATCTCAGGCTTTTGGGATGTAGATTCGTAACAGTTTGTGGAAGTAGGTGGGTGCTGAGCCTGTGGGCGTTCTTTAAGCAAGCATCAATGTCTTGAAGCCGGCTATAGAGACAAAGAGAGGTGTACCATGGGCTCTTTTGGGTTCGTTGAAGACCAGTCGTGCTGCTGTATTCTGTAGAGGTTTGTTTGTGCAGGACGTCCAGCCAGAAGTGCATTGCAGTGAAATGACTAAGGCCTGGACAAGAAGTTGTCAGCATGCTGTGTTAGGAAGGGCCTGATATTTCAGCTGTTGTGTAATGCAAACTTGTTAGGTTGAGCAGTCTTTGCAATGTGGTCTTTGAAGGTCAACTGGTCATCAAAGATTCAACCTACACTCATTGGAAATATGTCCCTCTTCATACAATTCAGCAAAACTGAAAAAATTTACCTATATACTGTTTATACGAATCGCTGCAGTTTCCAGCTCCAGTTTTTCAATAGGGATGTCCTGATCAGGTTTTTTTTGCCCTCGAGTCCGAGTCATTTGATTTTGAGTATCTGCCGATACTGAGTCCCGATCCGATACTTCTATAATACATTAAGAAAGCATAAAGAAGATCGAAGAAACAGATACAGTATGTTCATTATTTTTTTATTTAATTCAACTTATTTTAACATACAACTCTGTTAACAAACAGAGCACTTCTATGAAGTAGCTTGAACTATCAAGTATAAATAACATAATTTTTCTTCACTTTTGGACTTTAGTGCAACAGTAAATATATAAAAAAGTTTCATTTGTGCTATCTTGGCTGTAATGTCCTGTGCCTTCGCACTATCACAGGGCATTTTCTCTCTCCTCTTCAAACTCTCAGGTTTGTTTTCCACCTCTTGCAATCCCAAGTTTACATATCTCACAGTTTGCTATGGCAATGTTGTTAGGGCTGCGCAATATGTATTGCGTATCTTGTCAGTAAATCCGGTTCTGAAATCAGCGTGCGTGGTCTTATATTGAGCCGCATTCACTACGCAGATCCGTTTTTCACTGACGAGCTGTGCAAAATCACGCTGATAACAAACCCGAATTTGCGCAGCTCGTCAATGAACAATGGCTCTGCGTAGTGAATGCGGCTCAATGTAAGGCCGCCTTTACTGTCAAGATGCGCAATACATATCGCGCAATGATTATCGTGCAACCCTAAATGTTGTTGTCATCAGCTTTATAATACCTCCAGAGCGCAGACATATGCTTCCGTGCTCTACTTTAAACCAATAGCGTCTCTGCAACAAACCGCATAACTATAGATGAGTTAAAAAATGATATACATATATATTTGAGTCCTGATCGGGAGGTTACGTCCGATTCCGATCGAGTCTGAAATCACGTGATCGGGCCCGATTTCCGATCATGTGATCGGATCGGGACATCCCTAGTTTTCAAGTTCAGTAGGTTTACTCGGTAGCTCACGTGATACAGCGTTGCACTTAGATGTCTGCCAAGCAGCCTGAAATCAATGCAGCTAACGTTGGATCATCTGGTTGAAAAGAGAGACAGAGGTGTGTTATCAACATGTGTAGTGTATGTAGAGAAGAGGAGAGGTCCAGGAACTGACCCCTGAGGAACCCCAGCGACCAGTTGATGTGCTCTGGATACCTCCTCTCTAATGACTGCTAGCTGACATGTAGTTGCAAAGTTACTTACAGTTAGTAGAATGTCTGAAGTGGACAAACGAAATATAAAGTGTTACAGCAAAACATTTTAGATATAAAAGCAGTGAAAAGATTTGCCTGCAATGTGTTTTGCTTCAGAACATCAGATGCATTTAGGGGATAACCTTATAGCAAATATAATTAAATATGACAAAAAAAAAATGTGTTTTGTAAAAGCATTGTAATGGGAAAAGGTTTGTTAGATTTGTAGATGTGATTTCAGACTGCGATAAGGCTGTTTTCATTGATCTAACTGCGTAACACTGTAATCAATGCAGTGTGTATGATATCAGTGAGTATCAGAACAGCGAGTCTCCCTAATACACTTAGAGGAAGCATTTAAAGAATTTTTCCCTCAAAGTGTGTGTGTCTGTTTGGGGGGGGGGTCATCTTTCTGTGATTTCATGGGAGTGTATGTGTGTATCCTGGCCTCTGGAGAACACTCATCTGTGTGTTTAGACGTTTTAATGATAACCACATTCTCTCTGCTCACCATGCCATTCATAATGACGCATGTTGTTGTTTTCAATGACCGAAATGAAACTCATATGCTTTTTGAGGCCCCCCTTGCATTTATACAATATTTAACAGCTGTGGCTTCAGATAAAACCTCTTTTGAAACTCCTCATGGGCTGGTGTGTGTTGACATGACTATTAATCATGTTATTACTATGTAATAAATGCACTTATAACAACAGATAGAAGAATACTGTCTATATAACATAATTATAGAATAGCTGTGCCATAAAACTTGTCAATCAGTGCTACAAGATAAATGTGATTGAATCTAGATTGATATTATAGTAAGATGATTATTTAATCAAAAATTCACATTTGTTTCTGCGACTGTAACTATATAATAGCATATTCCTTTAAAGCATGAAAGTTTGTTATTAAAAGCTATAGAAATATCTTAATATAAATATGTAATTGTTTTCATCTTTATTTAAAAAAAACTTCTGCAACAAGTCCAGAATTTAAATGGCTATATGAAAATCTAAATAAATAAGACACATTACAGTTCTATTTCATGTTATTAGCTTAATCATTTAAATCAAACTTAAATGTTTACATTATTTCGCATTCATTAGTAAAATCTTAAATATGGCAGACCTCTAAAAACCTCACAGGATTAACTTTGCGTTACAGTTATACATTTTTTTAGCATGTTTTTTTTTTCTTTTCCAGCTCTGTGAAAGCAGTTGAGTCCCAATGTCTTCGCTTCAGAAATTGAATTAAGAACGGTGAAATTCGTCTCGATGTCTGTGCAATCAACCTAATAACAGTCTTTTGTAGTGTAATGCTCTGACCTAAAGACCTCATTACAGGGAAGTTAGATTTTATTATTGTGTGTGTGTGTGTGTGTGTGTGTGTGTCTACAGAAGTGAACAGACAGACATGCAAATTCATTGTGGTTAAAATTTCTCTCTCAACTCACATGTCATTTTGTGAACAAAATCCAACCAACATGAGCTGAGCTATATTTGTTTTGCAGGACCAAAGACATACTGACACCAAATCTGGGATTACATTGCACACAAGTACATTTGCAGTTTTTGTACAAAACAGTAATAATAATAACAATATCTCACATATCTGACTTCTGTATAATTAAAAAAGAAAAATGTAGAAGATATTTGATTAAATTGTTTGCAATGAAAATCACATTGTATATGTGTCACACTTCTTGTGCGGAAGGACGAGCAGAGATTCAGATTCTTCAAATAACAGTTATTTAATACTCACAAAGGATTTACAAACAGGCAGGTAGGCAAATCAGGGAGCACACACAACGTAGACACATGTAATGAACCGACAACAAGAACTAAAATGGAAGCAACTTAAATAGGGCAGACAATGAAGCTAATTGACAAGACACACCTGAACATAATCAACAATAGACAGAAACTAGGTCACAGAGAGCACATGGGGAAAACCAACAACAAACACAGTGCAGGGGCGTGACATTACCCCCCCCCCCTTCCGGAAGCCGCAACCTCGCGCCGTAAACAAAACAGAAGGTAAGAGTCCAAGTCAGGAGGGGGTTCAGGAGGTGGTCGGGCAGCCGGGAGGAGGACTGGGAACAGGGTCCAGGGTGGTGACGATGGAGGGAGGAGCCAGGGTGGACACAGGAGGGGATTGGAGCAGACAAAGTTTGGGAGGACCCAGAGCCCAGCCATGGCGTAGATCGTCTGAGGAGCCCGAAGCGCAGACGAAGAGCTGGGGGGGCGCAGAGGATCCGGAGGGCCGAGGTGGAACGAAGGGCACTGGTGACTGACGCAAAGTTGTGGATCCGGAGGGCCGCTGCAGAGCCGGAGCGACAGCGGACTGAGGCGGAGTTGGAGGGATGGAGGAGCCTGACAATGCCGGCAGGACAAAGTGACGAGGCGTAGCCAGAGGACAGACCAAAATGGAGCCGGAGGGACGATGGAGCCTGGTGGAGTTGGAGGACAGACGGGCCACGGCGTAGAGGAAGGAGCTAGGGGGCCCAGTGTAGCCGACGGGTCGGGGGGACGAGGCGGAGTCCAAGACTCCGAGGTAGGAGGCGAGCTGAGGGATCCCCTTGCCATGACGCCGATGGCTGCTGGTAGACCCGTGGCGAGACCAGCACATGGATGGGGGGCTGAGGGTGAGCAACGGGACTGGCTGTACGTAGCGGTGGCATGGGAATGACAGGGTGGGCGG
>JAUMHQ010000089.1:2543321-2575250 GCA_032361165.1 Enteromius paludinosus | reverse complement strand
GTCATTTAATGGAAGTGGATGGGCACCAAACCTTTCAAAGTAAAAAAAACATTCACAGACAAATCCAGATTACATCCTGCAGCTCGTGACGATACATTGATGTCTTAAAACACGAAAGGATCGGTTGTTGTGAGAAACTGAACAGTATTTATATCAATTTTTACCTCTGATAGACAACAATGTCAAAACCGTCTCAGGCTTCCCTGTGTACGCGCTTTGGCGTAGATTACGCAAACCCCCGGAAGTGATCTGTTGTGACCTGTTGTGACATAAGGGTAAATTTTTTCCCCGAAATTGTATAAATTATTAAATTAGTTCCTATTTGATGTAAGGTTTGTTAGGATAGGACAATATTTGGCTGTGATACAACTATTTGAAAACCCACCTTTAACTATGAGAAAATCGCCTTTAAAGTTGCCCAAATTAAGTTAATAATTAAAGTTTTAATCACACATTAAGTTGTGATGTATTTATGGTAGGAAATTTACAAAGTATCTTCTTGTAACATGATCTTTAATTGATATCCTAATGATTTTTGGCATAATAAAGGATATTTTTGACCCATGCAATGTATTTTTGTCTATTGCTACTGATGACTGCCATTGTGCATATCATATATATTAAATAATACACATTTTTCAATGCATACTCATGAGGAATATGTTTATGACCTAAATCTTACTCTCTAATGCTCTGAGGTTTGATTCTGAACTATGATTTATAATAAAGTGAGGTCTTCTGAAACACCCCAAATGCATTTCCATAACAATCCAAACATGCGTTTTATGTGTTACTATAAACAAACGGTTGATCCTGTCTTAAGCAAATCAGTTTTCAGGATAGCATCCAGTTACCAAACGAGTGTGTGTAAATTAAAGGATATCAAATGAACTTTTTCGTGTACTGTATGTCTGTACAAATCTAAAATGGCATCTCAAATCAGTTAAAAATGATGTAGCAGCAACACAGCAAATTCCTGCTCTGCTTGCTATTAAATGCATTTAATTACGCATGAGCTAACATTGAATCTTTAAGAAAGCTGAATTAACATTTCAAGTTTTGGCCAAGTTCAAGTAAACCTAAAAGCAAGAAAAAAAGGGTTTTAATTGCAATACTATGAGCACACACAGCCTGCTTTCACCCTGATTTTGGACGGGAGCTCTCTGAGGTTCTTGCTCCATCGGCGGCTGACCGGGGGCCTCTTGAGTTACTTTCTCAGGAGTGTCAGGTTTTCAGATTGGCTCCCCACTCCCATACCCCCCAGCTCTCTCTGAACCTCCAAACACACGCACACACACTGAGAAAGCTTTCATCTCCAGGATCTGAGGAGATATAGACGGTATCACAGAGGTCAGGGCCGTGACATGAGAATAGACACGGGAATGATGTTTTCTCAGGCAGCTTATTAAAGGTACATTCTGTATTAAATACTCTTGTTCTGTGGCCAACTGACAATTTCCACAGACAATTCTCATTGCTTTGTTTGGTACAACTGAGTGTACACTATTGTGGTTTTGATGGAAGCTTTAACAATGATACATGAATGTTGTTTCCGGTGTCTCGGCTCGTTTCACACTTACTGATTTTCCTCTGCGAACAGTGGCCTTGTGATTCATGTGCATGCAACTTCTACATTACACAGTTTTTCTGCCTTCTCAAGACTAAATTAGCACAGCCTGTCCATACTTCATTCATGCATATGCTCATCTCAAAACATTTTAGTGCTTTAACTAAATACAAGCTTCTTAACTACAGCATGTAACTACAAACTGACATTAGTAAAACATTTTTTTATAAATGTAACATTTTCTTAAAAAAATTTTACAAATTATATATATATATTACTACTGAACCTAACAAAAAAAATTAAAGCTGCATAGAAATATTACAATAAACTAATAAAACTCACTAGTCACTACATAGTTGCTCAACTTAAACAAAAATTTTATCGAAATCTAATAAATAATTGACAAATACCATAATAGTAAATAAATTATACTAAAATAAATTACATGTTTGAACACATTCCTTGCTTTGTGCATTGACTACTGTTTAAAACAAGCACTCAATTTCCTTAACCACTACTCCAGAGCACTTATCGAACTCTTGATGGATTACAGCGAATATTGCAAATGAAGTGTGTCAGAGATTTTGACGAGGGTGATTTAACAGCTGTGGTCGCTGGTTACTACACATTTTAAAACCAAATGAAAATCAAGAGTCTTTATTACCACCACTGCATTTTATTTACCGGCTGCTGGTTAACCTGCAATTTCCGTATAGCTAAATAAGTATTTGATTAATCTAAGCTTAGTTTAACCCTTTAAATGCCAGGTTAGCTGCAAGTCATCAAAGTGCAGTCGAGGGGGCACTCAGCTTTTAACCTCCACAGATAACAAACACACAACCTGAAAGCTCTGCCTATATCTGCCCATTACTCTTCTTTGAGTGTGTGTGAGGCCGATGATAGACTATACAGCAGTCAGGGCTTGTTTTCAATCTCACAGATGCACTGACAGGTCTTATCTCCAGGTTTCTGTAAGGTTTTAGACAACCCTTTCGCACACAAAACTGCTGCCACGGTAGAAACAGTCATCACTTCGAGATCAAACGTTGACCGCTTTTCAATTTTATGAGCCATATCAAATCAAACCCTTCAAGAATCCAGCTTTTATGGAGAAAAGCTCCATCTTTTTGAACTCTTCCCTGCCCTGAGGAAGTTGGTTGCACCCCTCCTCTGCTGTCAGATGAGCGTTGCAAACAAAAGTGGCCATTGAAATGATGGGAGCTAAAAAAGAAACGTCACAGAATAGCTGTGCAGCTACATGCCAATTACGCAGCCTAACATCAACATCTCTCAGCGGGGGGGCGAGGAGTTTGACCCCGGACAAGCAGATGTCACTCGTTCTGCACTTCCTGTTTTGCTGGCTGGTGTTATTTTCAGATCAGCACACACACACTCGCAAATACACAAACCGGCTCTTTTTGTAGGCTCCCAGATTTACATCGACAGCTTGCCTTCTATTGTTCTCCATTTCCCATTCTGCAGGCCACATCGCTGGCCAACTGAAATGTGTGTGTGTATTGTTGTGTAGCTTACACTCGGCCGAAGCACAGCCCTTGCAGCTGGTGTTCTTGGACTGGACTTGTTCGTGAAGGTCAGGTGGTGTAGGGCAGGGCTGTCAAAAACGGCTCTAATTTTGCATGGAAATATAATGAGTATTCGAATTATATTCAAATTCAAATGGCATTCAAAAAAAGCAATAACATAACACAACTATATAAGTTAATGTTTAAAAACCATATGCTGTTAAAGTAATAGTTCACCCAAAAATTCAAATTGTGGCATATTTTACTCACCCCAAAGCCATCCTAGGTGTTCTTTCAGATGAACACAGTCAGAGTTTTTTTTATATATATTTACCCTGGCTCTTCCAAGCTCGGTAATGCAGAGCCAGGATACATGAAAAAAAAAAAAAAACTCTTGACTGTGTTTGTCTGAAAGAAGAAAGTCATAAACACCTAGGATGGCTTGGGAGTGAGTCAAATATACTTAATAGTAATTTGCTTAATTAGCATCATGTATGTATGCATGTATATAGTTTAATATAAAGGACCAAAACAAATGCAATAAATATGTGTTCTTCGTGTTGGGCTTGGTTTCAGTGTTGATGTAGACCTTGTCTTCTCTGCACTGATGTTCTCTTCTCCTGCAGTATTTTGAATGAATAACACAGTAGGGCTGCATCTAGTGGCTTCAACTGGATGAAGCTGTGAAAAACATTAAAACGCAACGACACCTTGCACATCTGGTGCACCACTGATAAGGCTGCCTGACACACACCTGGAATTCGAATGCAACGTTTTTGCATTTAAATGTGGATTTTTATTTGAAATTCGACAAATCTACTAATGTAAAAATGTTAATGAACCATTAATGATGAGTTTATAAAAATTCCAAGTATGGGCCACCATACCTGACGGCAAGTCACTTCACTTCATAATAAATAGAACACTGTAATGCGTTTTCGTACTGTAGCATTTTAGCCATTCATTTCCAGCGTTTAGGGGAACTTTTAAAAATGTTTTTGGAAAGGAACAGTTCACCCAAAAATTGCAATTCTGTCATCATTTACTCACCCTTGAGTCGTTCCAAACCTGTATGAATTTATTTGACTTCCATGTAATTCCTGATATTGTATTCTGCTAAATACAAAGGATGATATTTCAAAGAAAGTTTGTAACCAGGCTGTTTGCGTCACCATTGACTTCCATAGAATGAAGTTAATGGTGACAACGGTGCAAGATTTTGATAAAGATAAAAAAAAAATACAATGGATGTCATGCCTCAGAATACTTAGACTGGCATAACTCCCAGTCCACTTTTTCTTAACATATTGCCATTTTATACTCAGGGGTGGTAATCAATTATGCTTGATGCTTTCGCCATCTCGATTGTTTTTTTTTATTCAACACTCTGTAGAAGAATGCATATGTTTGCATGCGTTCCTATGCAAAGTGACATTGCCACCTACTGGTCTGGCATGTATAATATAAAAAATGTTTCCGTTTTTAGCACATCGTTGCTGTGCGAACAATATGTCTGCCTAAACTACACCCCCTACTTACAGTAGTTTATTGCCGTTGTATAGATCCAAGTCCAAGTTTTTTTTCTATTCAGCTTCTAGCTCTAGTTTAATAATCTGCTGCACTTGGATGTGCATCACGATATGAAGGATACAATCTTTTCTATTTCCATTTTATTGCAAATGTCATATTTAATTACATGTTAATTGCAATTACCTTGCACAAACAACACACTCATGGTGGATCAGTAAGATATTTCCTTCATAACAAAGTAAACCATTATATTTTATAATTAATTCTTACTGCAGACGTCAGAATGCACGGTTTGTTTCTATTTATGCACTTGGCATAAGTTCATGTAACCTCTCAGAAACCAGTCCTACAGTTTGACCTTGTTGTTGCAAACCAAAGTTTGAGCGACGGGAAATCCTGAATGCGAAAGTATACTGTGCAATGTGACAAAACCACAGCCAATGAAAACAGATTTGACGTCGAGACAGTATGTATGTAGTAAAATTTTGGACCAACTGTGGGAAATGAGAAATCGAATCTATTCAAGATAGAAGAAACGATCCTGTCGCTCATCACTTCCTGTGGTTATAAATGACTTCTAAAGAAATGACTTGATAACATGATGCTGTTTCTACTGAAAAAATATTACAATGATTTTACTGCTGCAATATAATATTGCAATACCAGAATTCTCTGATTTATGTGTGATTGCAAGACAAGAGATCCCCCCTGATGGCACCTGTAAGTGTTATTTTTGAAGTTAGTCAGCATCTGAAAATATCAACACACACTGACTCACACACACACACATGGCCTGACTTACTGTCAGAGGACTTTTAAACTGGTTGTGCTGGTCAGACAGGTCCGGGTGTGAGAGGCTGGAAGTGGGAGTGTGTAATACACTGGAACTTGTGTCTTTTTCTGTCGGTCTGATGCTAGTAATGGAAATAAATGCCTCATCTTCACTTCTGTGACCATACACTAGTTGTAGTTTAAAAGTAGTGTCTTTTTTGGCACTCGTGCAGTGAAAAGACTGGTGGCGGACTGACTAGAGTCCATACATAGAGGCTTTTGGCTTGAGCCAGTAAATAACCACCTAGCAACTGCTTAGCACAGTTATGAAGCACTTTTAACACCTTAACAACTGCATGACAACAGCCTGGCATCGCTGTGGCATGTTTTGCAAAGGCAAACACCATTTTTAAGCTCTACACAGAGCTCTAAGCAAGGAATTCGATGTAAAACAACCCCAAAGCAATGCATTAAAACGAAAGAAATTATAATGTAATGTTAGAAGTTGTCTTTAATCTTCAAAGTTTATTTCAAGAACCCTGAACAGCAAAAGACCGGTTCTTGGCAAGCTGTGGGATTTTATGATCTCAGCTGAACCGCGGAAAGAGACTTTTAAGAGTTTGTCAGCAACTCCTTCTCACTTTGTGTTCTGCATACATTACATGAACAAGTGACACATCGCAGAAAACAGAAACCTAAAATTATCTCTGATGTGCCAGAATTTCTTCCTCACTACATAATGAATAGGCAGCTACAGGAAGTAATTAACTGCAGTCAAAATTTCTTTTTTTTATTTATTGTGTTGTAACCTGTCTGACTTATATAGAATATTATCGAGACCTGCTTTTTACTGTGAGATAATTAATATTAGATAGAATTTGATGCCTCTGACTATTCAATTAAATATAAATTAAGCACTTTCTACCCCTCAATACTAAGGGATTTTATGATATTTCTAAAATACTTGACAAAATACTAAAAAATTAAAATGTTTAAATTAAAAAGTTTGGTCTGTAAGATTTTTTTTTTAATTATTATTTAAGCCTTTATGATAACCAAAGCTGCATTTATTAAGTAGAAATTCAGTTACAGTAGCAAAATTGAGAAATTTTATTACAGTTTAAAAGAACTGTTTTCTATTTGAATACATTTTAAAATGAAATTTCTTTCTGTAAATCAATTTATACTCCAGGCTTCAGTGTCACATGAGCCTTCGGAAATAATTTTAGCATGCTGAATTAATTTTCAATATTGTGATGTATTTTCTATCAGGGCGTCTTGATGACAGAAAAAAAAATAATAATTGCAAAATATTCTGAATGTTTAATCCGTTTAATGCCTCCTTGCTTAATCAAAATTGAAATATGTTTTTTAAAACAAACCTTACTGACCTCAAACTTTGAATGACATTGTGTTTTGAAGTGCTTGTTCATAAATTATTTCTTCCATTACACAACTAGTTTAGTTTTTAGTCTCACACACTTATATTCACCAGCTCACAGTTTCCTTAGAAGCAGATTCATACTTGCACATATTTTCCTGCAGACACTTAGTCTCACAGCTTTGAAGGAAGATCCCGACACACACACACACATTCCTGTGTGCATTCCACTGCACATCTGCTTGTCTGTCACTTTTATTAGTGTATTTGTTGGCCTGTCTCTGTTGAGTTGGCTCAGAGTTGCACTATTGTTTGCCTTTCTGAGTAGGAGTACAAAAAAATGTGTGCATACAAACACGGCTTGCCTCAATGCACACACACACTCACACGTTTATTTAGGTTATATGCATGTTACATTATTTAATTGTGCTGTATATTATAAATGTATTTGGTACCGGATAATTACCATATTCTTAGATTTATGGCATGATAGTAGTATGGTAATTTTCTTGTATGATTATTCATATCGGTAGCACGCCAAAGGTCGGAAAACACCATATTGCTCAATTCCGCCTTCAGTTCCTTTCCTGAAGCTGTCAAGCCTGGGCCGACAGGTCAGTTCTGGGAATGCCATGCAATGCTGGAATAATCCAGGGCGGAAAATGGTACGTGTTGTGTTATCAGGAAGGGAATGCTGAGGAAAAAGAAATGTGGGAGTAATGTTATTTCCTGGAATACAGTGGAGTGCTGTGGATTGTGTTCACGGGGTCTGGGGTGGGAATACGCTGGATGTTGAGAGCTAAGGGAAGCAAGAACCCAGAACACGTTTGGCATCCAGGGCTGCGGTGCCAAGATGTTCCTCCTCTCCATTTCAAGATCCTAAAATGGGGCTGTGGAGATCCTGGTCTGTGTCAGAACATGTCAGGACATCCCTTGACATGTAAACTTCTCCAGCGGGTCACCTTTTGGCCACTCTCTTGCTGCTCCCATGCAGTTTTTCTTAATCTTGTGATAGCATTACTTATGCTCGCATGTTCACAAAGAGGCTGCATTTTATGATCAAAAATACAATAAAAACATGCCATATTGTTATATTGGGAATATATTTACAATAAGCATTTTCTGTTGTAATATGTATGTAATTTATTCCTGTGGTGGCCAGTTAAAAAGTAGAAAATAAGCATATAAAATAGTCCACAATAATTTAAATATAAAATATAAATTCTGATCAAATAATAAATTAGAATAAGATAAATGTGTTTATTCAATTTATATAATCATAGTCATACTATTCAAAACTTTTTTGAAGAGTAAAATTATCTGGGTTAATAAATATAATAATAAAGTAAATTATTTTTACTTTATTTATAAATTATTAAAGTAAAAAATAATGATAATAATATTGTAATTTTGAATAATATGAACATTTTAAATATCAGTTAACTATTTTAATATATTCTAAAATGTAATTCCTGTTATTGCAAAAGCCGAATTTACAGAATTAAAGTGGCCCACACTGGATTAAATAGTGCAATAGATTTTAACATATTATAATCAACTCAAATTATTATAATAAACATATTTTAAGGCATCTTTAATTATATTTTTTGGCATTAGATTTAAAATAAGTATTATATTTCTAATTATATTATAATTAATGAATATATGTTAGTGTGTTCAGAAAATCATAATGAATTCTGCTAAAGAAACATTTCTCATGATTAGCCTGTTTTGATCTCATTTCTTATTCTGTTTCTATTTCTTCCTCTTGCATAACTCACCAGCTCAGAGGTACATGTTGTTCCTCACTGGCTGAAGTCAGTCATGACTCGTGAGTCATTTTGGCCTCTGCTGATTGGTCCGCTGTAGAAAGCCTTTTTGTTCGGTGACTTTTGTGTCAGAAAAACAGCGACAAAGCAGTCACAATTCACAGGAACACAATAGTAAGTGTGCTTTGAGGCGTCAAAAAGGGCATGAGTCACAGTTTCTGAAGCACTGGATCTTGTGAGTGTGGGAGACACAGCTATTTTTGGGAGTCTTTGTTGGGTGTAAGTGGGAAATACTGAACAGTCAATGGCAGAAGTTCCTCCGATGGGAAATCTGTCAGGCGCTCTGGTTTTACCTGGGCAGGGAGCAATCAATGCCGTGAGAGTCAAGATACGCAGCAACATACGTGCTTTGAGATTTTCCTTTCTGCTCTGTGTGAGGGTGAGGCAGTCCGTCCCATTGAGTCACTGGTACCATGCAAATATTCTTAAAGCAGCATGCAAAAGTTATGGAAATCAGACCGACTTTATATCACTGTGGAATGTGCCGTAAGGGAAACGCTGGAACATGTGCTTGTGCTGATACACACATCTCTCCCTCTCTCTCTCTCTCTCTCTCTCTCTCTCTCTCTCTCTCTCTCTCTTTCTCTCTCTCTCTATATATATATATATATCTCTGTATTTCTCTTCTCTTTTTCTTTACATTCACCTGCTTTCTTCTGCCTTATGCATAAATGTCCTGCTATTGATTTAATCAAAAACAATCAATCAAAACGATGTAGGATGACCAGGGCTAGTTGCAACATTGGGAAGTCATCACAATCTCAGTAACTGTAATGATATTGCAATGAGTTTTGTTTAGGCTGTGACGAACACACACACACACACACACCCACACATAAAATGAAGCCTGTTTTAGGATCAATAATGTTTTTTGCATTGTGTTACAGTATTTTTGTGATCAAGTGTATTGTAAAACCAGAAATGTCGGTTCTATATCTTATTTCTGTATTTGTATTACATACTTATCTTTTAATAGCTTTAATGACACAAAGACATACATAGACATAGAATGTAATGAGAATTATATTACAGTTTTTTTTAACTGCTTACACTCAAAATCTTTACCTAATGAAACCTGACAAACAGCTGAGGTGCACACACTTAAAAAAAAAGCATGCTAATTTTCAGTCTTTAGCTCAGTTGGAAAAGAAACAACTGTTAACTTCCAGAAAAAAGGGTGATTTCCACAAAATATGAAGCCGTATTTTCAGTATTGACTATAATGTGAAATATTAACAATAATAAAAGCAGCGAATCAGTACATTAGAATGATTTCTGAAGGACCTTGTATCCAGGAGTAATGGTGCTAAAAATTCAGATTTGATCATATAAACAAATGACATTTTGCAATAAATTCAATTTTGAATTATAATAATATTTTACAATGTGACAGTTTTACTATATTTTTGAGTCTAATTTCACAAAAATAAATGTATTGTTCTATTTCTGAATTATTTGTGTATTTCTCTTTCTAATAATGAATGTGCCTGTGTCTCTGTCCTTCCAGAAGACTCTGTGTTGTCTCCCACGGGCCCCGCCCCCATGGACCTGCGTGTGGGTGAGCGTCTGCTGCGTCCGGGTTCGGACCCGGCCTTCTTGTCCTCTCTCCATCCCCCTCTGCTGATCGGCCCCTTCAATCCACAGCACTGCTCCCAGTACAGCCAGCAGCAGCAGCAGCTGCAGCACATACAGGTGCAGTCAAAGACACCCGTCACATAAAAAACTATTAGTCTGAAAGAAAATGAGGTAACACTTTATTTCAAGGTGTCGTAATACATAATACTAGCCGTTGTACTTGTGTGAAACAAAATGCACTTATCACCTACCTACAGTAAGTTATGGAACAGCCTGTAATTAGTTTGTAATGATGTAGATGTAACAGACAGCTACTGTTACACATTTGTTACAGGCCGAGTCTGTTACACAGATACTTACACTTAAGTACAATCTTGATACACTTTATTTTAAGTAGCTTATGCCTGCATAATATTATGTTGTAGTTAGAAAGGTATTACATGTATTTAAGCTGTGTACTAATGGGTTAAATCAAACTAAGGTCCAGCTAGATACGGTTTACAATACAGATACACATGTAGTACACTTAAGTACAATCTTGATATACCTTTTCTTAAGTAGCTTATGCCTGTGTAATATTCTTTAAATCTATTGCAACAGTAGCAGCCTTTTACATCTACATAATTACAAACAGTTCCATAACTTAGTTACATGGTAAGTACATTTTGTTTTATATAAGTACAACAGCTATGACTAAGTACTAGGTAATTACTCTGTATTATGGACCCCTTAAAATAAAATGTGTCCAAAAATGAACATTATTTACAACATTACCACCTGTAATCCATAGCATCAGGCAAACTATTTCCTGCTAACTGCTTTTCAATTTGTGCCCAATAGGACACATTTTATGGTTTGGGTTAGTTTCTTTTACCGGTGTAGAGAAATTTCAGAGCCTAGTTAATATTAGATCAGCTCATTTTTACCTGGACAGTGAGTTTAAAAGCAGCTTATCTGTAAACGGTTGCTAAATTGATGAACAAAAAGATGAAACACTTTACAACAAGGTTCATTAGTGAACATATGCTAAGACTGAACAATGCTTCTACAGCATAAGTTAATGTAATTTCAGCATTTACTAATGCGTTATTAGTAAAATCACATGTTGTGCTTGTTAACATTGGTTAAGGCTCTGTCAATTAACATAAACTAACAACTGTATTTTTATTATCTGGCGTTCACATTAATAAATACTGTAATGTATGTGTTGATCATTGTTCATTCATGTTAGTTAACACATTAACTAATGTTGACAAATGACACCTTATTGTAAAGTGTTACCAAATAGATTTATTAACCAGATGTCTTTTATGAATGAGCCCCGATATATACTGTATGTGTACTTACTTAATGAGCTTGATATGCTAATCAGCATTGTTGTGATATATTATGACTGATGACTCCTCTTTCTATAGTCATATAAAATGGAGCAGCAACTACGAGACCAGGAACTAGCGAAACAACAGCTACATCAACTTAAAAACAAGGACAAGAGTCAACAGAGTGAGTGACACACACACACACAGTGACCCTTCAATATCTGCTGTTCACAGACTTACTATGTGCTTACTTAACCAATATAGAGTAAATGTCTAAATGAATGACTAGTGGTCACCAAACATAGCATGCTAGGTTATGGGTTACTTTGATTGAGATTGAAATGAGTTTCCCTTTTTGTCATTTCATGACTGAGATGCTTTTAAAATTAAGCACTTGGGTGATTGATCACTCCAGTGTCACTAGTATGCATATTTAGCTCTAAGAAAGAGGTTGACATTTAAGTGTGTCACAGTTAGAATCAAACAGGTGCCGGGCACAAGTAGGTCATGTTGTGGAGTTTAAACGAACAAGAATTTCACTTGATTTAAGAACTTTACTTAATCGACTGAGAAAAGGAGTTTTACTTTGTGCCAGTGCCCTTTTCAATAGTAGCTCAACTGAAACAGGGCCACGGCTGCCTCAGGAAATAGCTCTGAGAGTAAAAACAAAACTTTGTGGTTGAAAACACATGGGAGGAGTCTGCTCAGAACATGGGAACCCTGTTGTTCTATAAAGGGTATGCACTGTCTCGACCTGCCAGTTACAGCAATCACAGATCATGCCATGCTATACCATACAACGCCACAGGCTTTCTGTTGACATACATGAATGGATGGATGGTAAAAACAGTGGGATGTATCTCATTGCACTGAATTGCACTGAATAACAATTTACATATCTGCATTTATTTGCCTGTTAAGATAGATTGAACGATAGATCGAGCGATAGAACGATAGATAGATAATGTGTGGTTTTCATACATATATATTTATTTGTGATTAATCACAATTAATCGTTTGACGAAATATATAAATAAATATATATATATAATTACATGTAAATATAAACCTATTTTATTGCTTGACCGCAATTTTATATATATATAAAAGGATTGAAAATAAAAATGATGAAATTTCACAAACCATCTTCACTTTGAATTCACTGAGCTCTTCATAAAGATCGCTAATTAAGAGGTGTGTCCCAATACTTTATGCCCATACAGTATAGTAATGGATGGATGGGGTTTGCACTTTTGCCCTCTGCTTGTCTGTAGCAGAACTGTGTGTGTGTTCAGTAGAATTGCTCTATTGTGATCATGAGCGTCTCCACTCACTCCAGATCTGTGTCATGCTGTAGAGTTTGGTCACGCTGGCAAACATTAATAGCACTTTTGTTGTTGTATATTCACTGAATGAGCAGTAATTATGTTGATGAATCATGTTAGACAACAACCTGCTGCCATCAGATGTGCTGTTAGATAAACTGTGCATTAAGCAGATAATGATTTGTTGTAACAATCAGTGCTTTTTTGTCCAAAAAAGATAATTTATTCATTAAAAAACACGGTTTCACTTTATATTAGGTGGCCTTAACTACTATGTGCTGTATTTACATTTAAATGAATCATTTGATACATTGCACTTACTATTTATGTAAATGTTTTAACATTGCACTTATATTTAAATGTAGTTACATCTGTAATTAATTTCTGTAATTACATTTATAATTACACTGTTAACCCATCTCTTACATATTATGCTTATTTTTTTGATGTAAGTACATAGCTTTTAAGGCCACCTAGAATAAAGTGTGATCAAAAACACATTTCCTCATCAGAAGTGTGTAGGTCATGCACAGTGATAATTCACTGCAGCTGGAGTTTTTTTTTTTTATCCCAGCTGATGCTATGACTGTTGTGAGAGAAAGCACCTACAGGGAGGTAAAATTAATCGCTCAGCGCAAACAGTAACTGTGTCAATATTGACCATATTGGTTAGAGGCAGGGTGACATAGCCACCACATATTGGCCGCTCTGGAAGGACAGGGAGGCACTGAGTCAACATACAGTTTCCTTCCCTCGACCTCGCTGCAACCTCAGACACAGCTCCACAACACTCCATAGAAACATCGCTCATTTTTCTGTGGGAGAAAAGTGCCTTTGTAAAACTAAATGAGGTCAGTGACTAGTGATATCAGATTTGCCTTTTTCAGGTTACTTAACATGGCATATTTCAGGGCCAACTAACTATTGCGATTAATCTCATCCAAAACAAAAGTTTTTGTTTACATAATATAAGTGTGTGTGCTGTGTAGATACACCTCCTGAAATCCTAAAATGCACATCCTGGTGCTACCTGGACACATCATCAGTGATGAACCCGAGGTCATGGGGTGTTTCGGGTCTTTAATCATCAGGCGACCCAGTCAGAGGTAATCAGCCCCCAATTTGTGTCCAAGTGGCCCACTACTCCACAGATCCCCTCTCCGGATCCACAGCTATCTTGAGGCTTTCTCTGCAGTTTCTATGATGTTCTTGATTGCTCTCCAGCACATCTGACCTTTTATTCCAAAAAGTTTGAAGGTTCGGTGCAATGATTGACCAGCAAAACCCCACCTCCACTGGTTCACTACGGGCTTTCCAGCCTTTGCTCCAGCACTTCATCACCAGCTCGGCGTATTTGACCCTCTTGCGCTCATTTGCCTCCTCAATTCGGTCTTCCCAGGGTACTGTAAGCTCTACTAGAACCACTAGCTTTGTTAACTCTGATGTTAACACCATGTCTGGGTGGAGTGTGGTGGCTGAAATGTGTTCTGGAAACTTGAGCTGTCTTCCCAAGTCGACTTGGAGCTTCCAGTCCCGTGCAGTGGTGAGAACCCCTCTGGAGGAATTTGGCTGCTGTTGTGCCTTCTCCCCAGCTCTGACGAAGGTGATGGACTGGGTGTGCTGGTACTTGCTGTAGGAAGTGAGAATGTGTTCCAAGGTGCGTCTTTTCTGGCACAGCTGGCATGCCGGAGTGTCTGCTAAGCCCCAGCGATTCAGGTTGCTTGGACATTAGTGGACATCATACACAGATTGGATGAGGAACTTGATGTGCAGGGGTTCGAATCTCCAGAGCTCAGGCCAGGTAATTTTTCACTGTTCAGCTTGTTCCCACCTTGTCCAGGTGCCTTGCTGTTATATGGCAACCATCTTCCTTCGTCGGTCTTCCTCCACCTCTCCTCGTATCTCATCCTGCACCATTTGACGTTTCTCCCTTCCTCTTACTTTGTCACAGCGGGATTTAGAAAAGCTTCCAATTCCTGCCCGACCCACTGCCCAAGCCACCTCCGGAGAAACTAGCTGATGTTTCTTTCCAGCGTCTCCACAGTTGACAGGAACCTCATAGACAAGCAGGGGTCAAAGAAGCCTTGGCAAGACTCTGTGTTGGTACATCCAGTCTTAAAATTTTCCTGGAAGCCTCGACTTGTCCACTACTGTGAGCCAGGATGTTAAGTCCCTCTTGGTTTGCTGGAGTGCGTCTGAAACTCTCAAGGAGCTGTTAAAAACCTTTACAGGTTTTTCAGTCACCATTGGAATTGGTGTCCCTCCTATGGTAAAGCGGAACTGGTCAGCCACTCTGCCTTTCTTCAGGACTAGAGACCTGGACTTGGCAGGCTTAAAGCTCATCCTTGCCCAAGCAATAAGTCGTTTGAGCCCCTGAAGGAGCCATCTACATCCAAGCACAGAGTTTACCGTCACTGTGAGATCATCCATAAATGCTCTTATGGGGGGCTGCCAAGTGCCAGATTCTGACATGGGCCCTCTACACTCGACCTCAGCTGACTTTACAATCATGTTACAATCATTGCAAAGTGGATGTTAAGGATCCTGATGTCACCCTGAATCGGAAGTTGTTATAATAGTCCAGAATTAGGTTTTGGATGGACTCTGGCACATGATGCCTTGCCAATGCTGTTTCCACCAATTTATGGGGAATGGATCTATAGGCGTTGGTTAGGTCCAGCCAAAGTACTGCCAGATCTCCTCTGTTCTCTCTTGCCTCACGGATCAATTGAGTCACCACTCTCTCTAGACATGCTATAGACATCCAGATACTCCCTTTTGTACTGAGGTGTCTATGTAGCCATTCCTCAAGAGGAATTCAGTTTGTAGGAATTTCATATTGTAAATTGTGTATATTTATTATGTATATGGAAATACACACACATGCATGTATATATTTAAAAAAAAAAATGTTGTTTATATAATAAATATATGTGTTTAGAATATAAAATTTATGGAATTATATTCCATTATATTTGTACGCGATTCATCGCTGCACTAAAAATAAAATAATGTAATAAAATAATATAACAATATAATAATAATAAAACAATTGAATGTTAACTTAATTTATAGTAAATTAAAAATAAGCATAATAAAATAAATTAAAAATGTCTTAATTTAGTTACTTAAAATAGCTTTGTCCTTGACCAGCTAAACTAAACTAAGCTAAACTGAAGTAAAGTAATGAACATGATTGAAATAAAGAATTAAAATAATTAAAATAAAGAAATAAAATGTATATTATTGAAGAAATATTCAAAATTAAATTAATTTAAAAAGAATATCAGTATACTTTAAATTTAAAAATAGCTGTATTTGCATTGCCTATTCTTTTTAATAATGTGGTTTGGCATTATTTAATTGGCTGGTTGTATTGATGGAGGGCCACACTCACAAAAAGTGAGAATGCTCTGCTTTATATGCTTTTAATTGGATGGTTGTATTGATTGACAGGTGCTGTTGCCAGTGCATTGGTGAAACAGAAACTGGCCCAAGTGATTCTGAAGAAGCAGAAGGCGGTGCTGGAGAGGACCAACTCCAACCCTCTGAGCACCCCGTCCGTCGCCTACAGGTGAGAAACAGCTCTCAGATCCAACCATAACGGTTAAAGTCCTCTTGATAAGTACAAGCTTTTCTTCACATCTTAAAATAAAGGTCTTCCCACAGGGAGTTGGTTCCAGATCCCAGCGCTTCAGTACAGCAGCTCCTGTCCTCCACAAAACCATCACTCTGCGAAGGGCCTGACGAACCACCACTGAGACGAGCGAGTAAGTCACCATCACACAAAAATGTAAACTACGTCACATGACAGTTCATTCCTCTACATACATTTGAGCTGAGAACGGTGTGTGGAAGCGCCTCGCTTTGCTCCAGGCAGTGATCTGTTAACAAGGCCTTGCGTAACTTCTCATTTAACTCTGAAAGACACTCCCCTGTATGTCAGCCCACGGGCAAAATTATGTCATAATAACTCTGACTGGACGTCCAGTTACTTGCATGAAGTTTAGAAGTGTTTGTTCTGCTTTTGTAGTGCTAATCATCACTGGATGCATTGCTCATGCTTAAATGGGTCAGGGATTTGCTCTAAACCTGTAACTAAAAGTCTGTTCACCCCAAACACAAATTTTCTGTACAAAAATTCAACCCAGTTTTCACATTTAATGTATCTTTTCAGACCAGTGCAGATAGACCAGGGGGGAGTAAAGAAGTTAATAAAATACTAAAATGATTATTCATAAAATACGAATTCACTCTCTGAAAGTAGGTCATAAATTAAAATCCAGATTCACTCACTTAGTAGGTGACAGAGAGATCAAGAAAATAATCAAATTAATTTTAATAAAATAAAGATGCTAATTTTCTCTCTGACAGTTGGTGGGAAATAAATAACGAGTGCACCAATCACAACCATATACGTATAGGGACCAAGATTCGAACTTAGTACAATGAGCAATCTTCAGAAAAGGTTAAATTGTGACTCTATCAGTCTTAACTTGTTGCAGAAGAATGAGTTTTCAAGTAGTCCTCGAGAGAGTTTCCAAATACTTGACCTGTCCACTTCAAGATCGCTTTGTACTCGATGGTCAAACGAGGAAGCGCTTAACATGATGCTGCACAGAGCCGTGTCATTTACTGGTAAAGACGAGTAAGCAAGCTGAGGAATTACAGATCTCAACACGTCTGCTGCCAGAACTGCTGTTTTCACAATGACAAAAACAATTAGCAGGAAGTAAAGAAGAGATTTCAGAACCACCTTCTTTTCTGAACCAGCAACAAAAGCACAGAACTGTGACTGTGTGATCAAGCAGAGGGGAAGTAGATGCTGCGTTTGCATATACTGTAAGTAGTTGCAGGTCAATAGGCGAGTAAAACAACATCTAAATCAGCTAATTGCTCGGTTATATCAATGAGCCGTCAAATGGTTGGTCTTAAAGGGATAGCACACCTAAAAATAACAATTTGGATATAATTTAGGCCAACTCACCCTGGTGTTTTAACCACAGAGGTGTTTTAATGAAACCTGGAGATTTCTGTCAGTTGACATAAAAAAATCACCTAATTTCACCTAAACTTTGACGCTTTAAAATGTTTCTAAAGACACTGTTAAAGTAATCCATATGCCACTTTAAAAAGCATATCCCCTAATTTCTAAAAAAAAAAGAAAGTTACCCAAATTTGCTCAGCCATCCTATGTATCTTCTGTCTGTGTTGTGAGTGTGTTATTTGTGTATTTGTCTCAGACAATCCACTTTAAATCCCAGCTGTTGATGTGCGGTTATTAACAGCCCGTAGCTTGGTTGTTTGTTGTGGTTATGTCGATTTTACTTTATGTATATTTTCATTTATACACCATGGTTATTTGTCATCATGGATTGTTACTTTTTAAAGAGTGCATTGATGACACATCAACACAGGCGCGTGCCGCAAATAAACTACAACTGAACCGGCAAAAGTACAGCAAACAATCTTGTTGACAGTTAACTAAATGACCATAACCGACTGAAAACTTCCTGTTGGTTACGCTGTTGTTGTTGTTGCAGCCTCAGAGCCCAACCTGAAGGTGAAGCACAAATTAAAGAAGCACCTGAACACCCGGAAGAGCCCGCTGACCCGGAAAGAGAGCGCACCGCCCGCCGTCAAACACCGCGTCCCTGACACGCTGGGTAACTACAGCACACTGCCTCTGTTTCTTACTGTTACACATTTGCATCTACATTACATTCAGTAATTAGCAGTCGCTTTTATCCAAAGCCCCTTGAGGACAGTGGAAGCAATCAAAACAACAAAAGAGTGTCGTAACAAGTCTCAGTTAGTTTATCACAGTATACGTAGCTTTTTTTTTATTATACTGTATAATAAATAATAAGAATACAGATAGAGATCGAGCAAGCTAGTGTCAGATGCCTTTTTTGCTTTTGTTAGTTGTATAATAAATAAAAAAGAAAATAAATAGAATACAAAAAGACTAGAAAAGCTGTGTTTTTTTTAAAGAATAGAATTAGAATAGAGAGTAAGGGCCAAAATAGAGTTGGTAGAGTTGTGATTGAACTCTTGATGTAGTCATTGTGTGAATAGATACTTATTTTTACCTATAATTTTGTAAAAGTTAAATGCTGTTAAGGTATTTTCTTGCTTTTAATTGTAATTAACTACCTTAGTTAATAGTTAATGTTAAGGCTGATTATTATAAAACAAATCAATCAAATTTAAAGGTCTATGTAAATTATATGCATGAATAATGCTTTGCTGGTATATATACACATGTGGACAAATTTTTTGGTACCCTTTGGTCAATGAAAGAAAAACTCACAGTGGACACAGAAATAACTTTAATCTGACAAAAGTATTAATTATTACAAATTCTATGAATGATAACCAATGAAAGGAAGACATTGCTTTTCAACCATGCTTCAACGTTTCACAACCTTTTGAGGCAATCACTGCAATCAAACGATTCCTGTAACTGTCAATGAGACTTCAGCACCTCTCAGCAGGTATTTTGGCCCAATCTTCATGAGCAAACAGCTCAAGTTGTTTCCGGTTTGAAGGGTGCCTTTTCCAGAAGGCATGTTTCAGCTCCTTCCAAAGATGCCTAATAGGATTGAGGTCAGGGCTCATAGAGGGCCACTTTAGAATAGTCCACTGTTTTCCTCTTAGCCATTTTTGGGTGTTTTTAGGTGTGTTATGGGTCATTGTCCTGTTGCAAGACCCATGACCTGCGACTGAGACCAAGCTTTCTGAAACTGGCCAGCACATTTCTCTCTAGAATCCTTGATAGTCTTGGCAAAAAGTTCAATTTTTGTCTCATCTGTCCATAGGATATTCTCCCAGAAGCTTTGTGGCTTGTCAACATGTAGTTTGGCATATTCCAGTTTGGCTTTTTTATGATACGTTTTTAACAATGGTGTCCTCTTTGGTCGTCTCCCATGTAGTCCACTTTGGACTCCACTCTGATGTGCTTTGACCATGAAATTCACCTTGGATCTCTTTAGAAGTCTTTCTGGGCTCTTTTGTGACCATTCAGATTATCCGTCTCTTTGATTGGTCTTCAATTTTCCTCCTGCGGCCACGTCCAGGGAGGTTTGCTACAGTCCCATGGATCTTAAATTTCTGAATAATATGTGCAACTGTAGTCACAGGAACATCTAGCTGCTTGGAGATGGTCTTATAGCCTTTACCTTTAACGTGCTTGTCTACTATTTTCTTTCTAATCTCCTGAGACAACTCTTTCCTTCGTTTTCTCTGGTCCATGTTGAGTATGGTACACACCATATCACCAAACAACACAGTGGCTACCTGGAGCCCTATATATAGGCCCACTGACTAATTACAAGATTGTAGACACCTGTGATGCTAATTAGTGGACACACCTTGAATTTACATGTCCCTTTGGTCACATTATTTTCAGTCTTTTCTAGGGGTACCATCATTTTTGTCTAGGCCTGTTCTATATTCTATAATTCTATTGAAGCATGGTAGAAAAGCAATTTCTTAATTTCATTGGTTATCATTCATAGAATTTGTATCATTTAATACTTTTGTCAGATTAGAGTTATTTCTGTGTCCATTGTGAGTTTTTCTTTCATTGACCAAAGGGTACCAACAATTTTGTCCCCATATGTATATATACAGTAATGCATAAGATGTACAAAACAAGATCTACATCATGTAGACCCTCTCTCAGTTAATGTAGCGTTGTTGCATAGTTACATTAGTTATCATAAGCATACAATTTTAAGGAATAGTTGACCCCAAATAAAACCTCTGTCATCATTTACTCAACCTAGGTTAGAGTTAAGGATAGGATATTAGAATATCATATAAAATCATAGAGATTTCTATCCCTTAGTTGATGATTGACTAACTACCACGTTGATGCTAAAGAGATCGTAAAATGAATTCAAATGCATTGAGCTGTTTACTTTTTCTCGTTCTGTTTAATTTAGGCTTTTGTTCACATATAAACTTTATTTAAAGCAAGGGCAGGGTGATTTCTATGATTTTAAAGATAAATTCGAATTGAATGTTTTACCACAATTTTACTTTGTTATAAATGAAGGAATCGCGATTTTGAAAAGAAATATAATCAAACGTTAGGTTTAAAACAATGATAACAGTAAAGAGAAAAGAACGATCCAACGCATGTCGGCGCATGTTTAATGTTCATAATACAAGACGCAATGCCTACAGAACAGCCTTTTGTGTTGATGAAGATGCAACGCGTCAGTGGAATAGGAAAAAATATAGAAGAATATGTGAGTTGAACTTCTTTTAACTTGAGCGCCCCAATTTTAGACTGCCGTTTCATGCACGAGACACCGAGAGACGTTTACATAGAAAAACCTTGTGTTATACATTAAGTCATTTTGAATTTGAATTAACTTGACTTTTGAGATTTTTTTTGAAGCATTTTCCTTGTATTATTTTTGAATATGTAATATGTTTTTTGATATTAGACATGCTTGCAAAAAAATATCAATCAGTCACTTTTATTTATGTAGCGCTATTAACAATACAGATTGTAGCAAAGCACTGAACATTATCAAACAGAAGAACAGAGTGATGGTAATGTATAATGACAGGATTAAAACTTTATTTATCAAATGCAGAGACGGTCTCTGTAGTCAAAACCACGATGATCACCAGAAATTAGGTGCCCCCAACAAATGTTTCAAATGTTTTTTGCCATATTGCCCTGCCCTAATTAAAACACACATCATTTATGAGGTTCATTCTCGTGTTACGTAGTATGTTTGAGCTTCTGTAAGAACCAGTTAGGTTTGTTCTTGTGCATCAAGCAAATGTGACTGAGCTTCTGTTTTTGTCTGCTAATCAGTGTAAATATGTGGATAAAAGCCTAAATTCAATTTGTTATTCAGTCGTATAAAGCAATCGAGTTTTTATTTTTTGTAAATTTGGACTACATGCACAGATGTGCCTCCCATGTTTGGACTGACAGACTGACAGTGTGTGTTTCTCTCAGATTCATCCCCCAGCAGCAGCAGTACTCCAGTGTCCGGCTGCAGCTCTCCGAACGACAGCCTGCCCAATGAGAATGGCGTGATGCCTGCCACCGCCAGCCTGTCCCACGAGGTAACAGTCCTGACACTCCTCAGAGGTGTATCTTGGCTTTCCATGAGGGAAAGTTCTGGTAACACAATTATAATTCCTAACAATTATGGAAAATGTCTCATTATGTAATGATGTAGTCAGTCTGTACAGTTTAAGTATTTAGCTTCTCCCTTTTTCATTTTTTTTGTTGTGGAGAGGGACAAACTCACACACACATACACACACACACAGAGGCGTGATGGGACGGTTTTATAAAGGAATAGTTCCCCCAAAAATGAAAATTCTGTCATCATTTGCTCACCCTCGAGTCGTTCCAAACCTGTGTGAATTTCTGCTGAACACAAAGGAAGATATCTTTGTAATAAGGCTGTTTCGGTCACCATTGACTTCCACAGTGGGGGAAAAAAATACTTTGGAAGTCAATGGTGACCCAAAACACAAACTTTTTGGTAGAACAAAGAAATTCATACGGGTTTGGAACTACTCAAGTAAATGTTGATAGAATGATCTATTCCTTTAATATACCTCCAGTAGGAGTTGTTTGTTCGGGGCGTTTGTTGAGAAAGCGTGGCTCAACAGGGCTTGTTTCCTGCTTCGCGCCGCCCTTTGGCATAATGACATGTTTTAAACAAAGACACTGGAGAAGGACAGCTGCAGGCAGCTGCCAGGACACCCAATCTCCCGTTTCCATCCCAAGCCTCCTCATCTCCTCATTACTCCATTTTTGGGCTTGCATAAATGCACATCTCTCTGATGGGTCGCACGCAAGAGGAGATCACAGAGGGGTTTTAAACTTTTTTATTAAGGGTCAGTATTAATGGAAATGAATGTCTGGGGCATTTTAGAAACATTTATGATTGCCTTTTCCTTTTCTTTCAAAATCCCTAATAAACTAAATATAATTATTTCTTCAACTGAATATATTTTCTGTAGGAACCAGTTATCACTATGAAGTCGCTGCTGATAAGCATGCACATTAATATCATATTGGCGGTTTATTAGTACTTATAAAGTACATATCAATGTCTTATTCTGATCATATTTTAGATCCCTTAACCCTACCTCATACCTAAACTTAACTACCTTATTTTATAGTTATTTAATAGTACATTGGTCCCCAAAATAAAATGGAAAGGCTGATTATTATAAAACAAATCAACATCAAATATAAAGTTATATATAATTATATGCATGAATAATGCTTTGCTGATATATGTATATACACAACAAGATGATTTTAGTTGCTTTTCATTTAAAAAAAAATCTATCAATCAATCAAAAAAATTATATATTACCACTTTTTACCCAAAACTAGGCCTAGTGTGTATAATAGTTATCAAATATTTTACATTATGGAATACTGATCTGAAAAAACACTTATTCACTTCTACTTCAATAAACTTGTAATTTGCTGCTTATTAGTAGTTAGTGCGGTAGTTAAGAGTAGGTATGTGGTAAGATTAGAGATGTACAGTAGAATAAGGCCATGCAGAATAAAGCATTAATATGTGCTTAATTAGCACTAATAGAAGGCTAATATTCTAGTAATATGCATGCTAATAAGCAACTAGTTAAGAGATCCTAAAATAAAGTGTTAGCGAGAGTAAAATGTTCACTGTGAAAGGTTTTTGTTTGTTTGTTTGTTTTTATTTTAGCTGATATTTCCCCTCTAATTACTGTGTTACGTTTGTTCCTGGTGTGTGTGTGTGTGTGTGTGTGTGTGTCAGGCTCAGAGGTTGCTGTTGCAGGACGGCTCTTTAGCTCACTTCACAGTACAGAATCCCTCGAGTCTGCCCACCATCACGCTCGGACTCCCCGCAAACACCAAGGTAACCCAGTCAGCATGACAGCCAGTCAGCGATCAGTACTGCAGTTACACTTTACGTGTGCTTTAGTTTGTTCGTCAGCTCATCAAAATAAGTTTACTTTTCAAATATGACGAAAGATCATTCAAATATAATGATTAAAAAATTTACTAGTAAAGTAAAAGTTTTAATTTGACTTTGCAAATTGGTTAGATAAGAAAAGATATTAACTTAAGTATCCTTTTTTTTTCATTTATATTATTATTATCTGCAAGTACAGTTTTTAAAGGGTTTAAGTGCAGTTTTTTTTATAATTTTTCTGTTTATAAAAATAATGACAATACAAACAATGATGTTCATAGATGATAATTGGTCTGTATAACATTTCATGCAAAGTATAGTTCAGTTAAACCTATTAACAGATTTATTGACATATCGCTTGAGACTTAGTGATATAAAAATGATTATTAAACTTTATTTGCAGTACTACTTGTGCACATTTCTTCTTAAGATGTTTAAATGTCCTTAAATGCCCTGAGTACATAAATATAATTAATATAAAAGTAACAAATGTAATACTTTCCATATGAAGTAAACTGACCCACTAGTTGTCATATAGTTTAAACATGTTGACAAAATACCTTCTTGAACAAATGGAGTTTTGATGTATTAGTATTATTTTTTAGACCTGTTACAACTGACCTGAGACTATAGAATTACTGTCATGTACTTCTGCAGGGGTAATGCTAGTACTCATGTGAGTTTCCTCAGTTATTTGAGGCTGTAAGAAGCTGGTAGCGTGATGTGAGCTGGTCTCTGCAGGTGGAGAGTGAGCAGGGCTCTCTGAAGCTGGGTCGTGTGTCAGGAGCGTCTCCGGTGCTGGTTCCTCTGGGTGTGGAGGAGCAGAGCGGGCAGCTCATGCAGCCTGTCCTCATCCTGGAGCCCTCTGGACTCGTACACACCCCTCTCCTGGCCGGTAAGAGATCCGAACGCAGAGTTTGACTGGTTAGAAATGCTACTGATGCTACATATGCTTTATGTTTGCACCATCTAGTGGTCACTGCCTGAAACACTCTAGATTTTTTTGTATTCATATTTAAAGTTTGTAGTTTTTATATTTGTTTACTCAACAAACTATATAATAATATACAAAATAATGTACAAAATATAGGACAAAAGAAAAAATATACATTACATTTAAAAGATTAGAGTCAGTAAGGTTTATTTTATTTAGTTTTATTAATAGTTTTGATAAACCAAGGAGAGATTAAATTGATTAGTAGTGACAGTGAAGGTAAAGTCATTAAATGATACTGAAATTTCAGCAATGCGTTACAGGAAAAACTACTTTTGAAAGTAAATTAAAATTTCACATATAAAAAATCTAGGAAATAGAAAAAAATACAATATTATTATACATATGTGCAATATATATTTATACACCCATAAACACACACACACACACACACACACACACACACATATATATATATATATATATACTGTATATATTATAAAAATCTAAAATATATATTTTTTTTGTTATGTCACACAACAGGACACGGTAAATTTTTATTTGTGATAAAATAAACAGCTCCTTTGATAAAAGATATCTTTCAAAAACATTGTGTAAAAATTATGGTAATATTTACTTTAATATTTTTTATATCTATCAGATTTTTTTTATCAAAAAACATTAAATTACTATTATTATTAAGAAAAAATTACAATGTAATATTTAAAAAATCTATATATATTTATAATTATAAAAGTTCCTGATATCACATTCATCTATTGTTACATTTAAGTCATTGCAAATCATGTTTATTTTCCATTTTGTGTGATCTAAAATATGTGGCATGATATTTTGATATCTAGTTGGAACATTATGCTTTCATCTCCTTCTGTTTTTATGAAAGTATAATCAGATTTGTCCCTGCTGTTTGTGATCAGTTCCAGGTCTGGGTCCGGTTCCCCTTCAATTCAGCACGTCTGGTCCTCATAAGCCTCTGAGCCGGACCCGCTCCGAACCGCTACCCCAGAGTCCCCGTGTGCTCCACCCTCACCTGCTCCAGCAGCAGCACAGTGCTCAGCTCCTGGAGAGACTTAAGCAGCAGACTCACTTGGGAAAGGTACACATCGCACCTGTTCGCCTCACTTTACAGGAATAATGCCATATGCAATATTTTTTTATATATAGATGCTTGTTTGTTCAACACGTCATACAAGTTTGTGGATTGATCCGGATCTCTGTCTGTGTCCCGCAGCTCATGTCGAAATCCAGCGAGAAGCCTCGTCTCAGGCAGATCCCCTCAGAGGACATGGACTCCGAGGAGGTGGGGCCATCGGCGGGTGACGCCCACCAGGGCAGGGCGAGGGCGGAGTCTCATAGGGAGCTAGACAATCAAGAGGAGCAACTCAACCTTCAACATACCCTCATCCTCAACCAGGTTAGACACAGACACCAAACCTGAATAAACATGCATGAGAAGATGTTTTGCTGAGCCAAAAATATCTGACAATATGTTATCACATATCATTGAGAAATAAAAAAGTATCTTGATAGTCCACTTTAGACATTTTACTAACAGTAAATAACTTTGCAAATACGTGTCACCTAGCAGTCATTAGAGTATTAGTAGACTGTCTGCTTAATATGTTCTAGTTATGTATATGTGTACTTATTCTACTAACCCTAAACCTACCCTAACAATCTAATCAAATGAATAACAATGTAAGGGACCATTCGTCGTGTTGTGATCAGGCTGTGCTCAAATATCTGGCACAATTGTATAAAGCGTGTTGTACTACTGCAGCTTTGTTTGTGGACGTTGGGCTTGTTAGTGTTCCTACGATCCAAGAAGCATCTGACTTGACAGTTGAAGCTCAAGAATTATGCAAAAGAGATGCCTTACGACTTCATAAGTTCAATTCGAATAAGAGAAAAGTTCTTTCATTCGGGAATCCATCCGAAAGAGCAACAAGTGCCGAACAACTGGACCTTAATCCAGATTCAGTTCTAGTGGAACATGCTTTGGGCATCCGTTGGCACGTTAAAAGTGACACTTTCAGTTTTAATATACATTTGAAAGATAAGCCTGATACACGCCGTGGCATCCTGTCAGTTATAGCTTTTTTGTATGATCCCTTGGGGTTTTTACGCTCCATTTACTTTGAGCGGGAAGTGTATTTTGCAGGAGTTGTGCCACAGAAGTAATGGATGGGATGATTTACCTCCAGAAGACTTGTACCCACGGTGGGAGGAATGGAAGATAGGTCTTCAAAGATTGAGAGAACTCTCAGTTCCAAGGTGTTATTATCCACATGATTTTGGCAAGACTGTGGGAATAGAATTGCATCATTTCTCAGACGCTAGTACTATAGGATATGGTGCATGTTCTTACTTGAGATATAAGAATAATGAAAATAGAGTCCATTGCGGTCTCGTCATGGCCAAGGCTAGAGTTGCTCCATCAAAGGTTACAAGTATTCCTCGTTACAGCTGCTGTGACTGCAATCAGATTAAGTGTTCTTCTAAAATCAGAGCTTCAGATTGAAATTGATGATGAGTTCTTTTGGACTGATTCTCAAGTTGTTCTTTCATAAATCAATAATGAACAGAGTACAGGTCTAAGGACAAGAGCTCTGATTGTGTGACTCCCAGAGAGCGTTAGAGTGCTGCTAAAGCAGTAATAAAACTTGTCCAACAATAGGCATTTAGTCACCTAAAGGTGCTTGAAACTGAAGGAAGTTTTCCCCAATCCAATCCTCTTTTTAACCTTGAACCAATTTTGAGAGATGGTATACTTTGTGTCAGTGGAAGACTTAAGCATCTCTTAGCGAAGCATTTAAGCACTCTTATATTTCGCCAAAAGATGGTCATATCACAGCTTATTTTACGGCATTACCATTCTCAAATATGCCATCAAGGCAGACGCCAAACTCAGCTGTAGCAAGTTGGTGGCTAAGTGGATAAACAGTTGTGTGCAATGCAGGAAAGTGAGGTGTCCAGTTGAAGAACAGCATATGGCTGAGCTGCCTAAAGAGCGAGTTGAAACATCTGCTCCTTTTACGTATTGCGGAATGGATTGTTTTGGACCTTTCATAGTCAAAAAGAATCGCAAGGAGTATAAAAGTCTGCGGTGTTTTATTAGCTAAAGAGGAGCTGTGTTAGCCTGTCTTCCTCGACTGTAAAGCTCATAGGAGCTTAGTCTGGCCAAGCTGCCTTACTAACCGCCTTCTGGGAGGTGGGCTTAACCTGCGTCCATCAGATGCCTCTGTATACTACTGGACGAATCTACAACCAATCAGACCACTCATTCTGATGACGAATGTGTAGCGACAGAACCTGAAGCCACCGTAACCAATTGTACCTAGCTTCACTAAAGCAGTAGGAAAATGTCTTTACTTACTTTAATTACTTCTGCTTCGTTTTAGAAGCAAACCTGTCATGAAAATTTCTCAAAACAGCTGCAACAGCAGAGTCGAACCATTGTTGCTGCTCGGTACACGCCTTATTTGAACGTCGCAGAACTGCTGCGTCATCGCGTTACACCCGCCTCAGTCGTGCCAAGGGCGTGGGAGCTCGTTTCTCATTGGTTCCCACTTTTTTGGGAATCTAAAACGCTCTTAAACGGCAGCTTGGCAGCTTAGAATGTAGCGTCACAGGAAGTATGGGCGGGCACAGGTTAAAGCTGTGTGCCAACTCTATTGCGATCAAGGTAGGAATTTCATTGGAGCCAGCAACGAACTAAAGGAAGCACTTGAAAAATGTGATAATCAGGCTTTGCAGATATTCTTGGCTGAGAAATAGTGTGAGTTTGTCTTCAATTCCCCATTGGCAAGTCATGCTGGTGGTGTTTGAGAGCATCAAATATGCACCATTCAAAATGTATTGAGCGTTACCTTGGCTCAAAGCTTGAGAAGATTTGATGATGCCTCTCTCAGAACACTTTTTATGAGGCCATGTCCATTCTTAACAATCATACTATATCAGTGGATGGAATAAACAATCCTAGTTCTCTTGAGCCTTTAACACCTAATCATTTGGACTCAAATGAAGTCAAAGTTGAGCCCTCCGCCTCCAGGGAAGTTTGTAAAAGAAGATGTGTATGGCTCCAAGTGCTTCCGTATTCAGTATCTGGTTGAACAATTTTGGAGTCGGTGGAAGAAAGAGTACCTTCTGAACATCTCCGTGTGACAGAAGTGGCATGTGGTACAGCGCAATCTCAAGGTGAATGACAAAGTTATGATAAAGGAATGGATTGGATCATGTATGGATTGTCATGAAACAAAGACTGTTAATGTTTTTTTTTTATTATTATTGTAACCGGAAATCATGAATGCTTCTGCTGAAATGGTCCTATTCAGACACCGTAGAAGCAGGTGGACTAGAGTGCTTGAACCTACATTGGTTATTGGTGATGTCGAAAGAATTAACTTTGATCTGCATTACTTGGTGAGCGTAACGAGGTATGTTAATTGTGATCACAGAAAAATATGCATGTTTGCTATGCAATGTAACTGATTGGGATGTTGTTTATGTAACATGTTCATGAGCTTAAATGAATCTTGACGTTGGTTGAAAGAGTTTTCACGGTGCTGTGTGGTGTTGTGAGTCGTGTCAAGGTGTATGGAATAAAGACGCTGTTTGAGTACTTTTGCGTCGGTTTGGTGAATCGAGGGAAACTGCACACATCAGAAGAGGGTCTCGGATACAAGGGATTGCTACAAACAATATGCTGATATGTAGTTGATCAAAATAAAGTGTAACTGCAAAAATTATTTTTCAGGCTGCAATTATTTCATGAAAAATAAAGTGAAAACAGCTAAATTGTGGACACGTTTTCTATTTTAGTATATGGTAAAATGTATTTTATTGCTTTCATAAAAGCTGAATTTTTAGCATAATTTCTGATTATTACTGAAAACATGTTGAAAATATTGTGCTGCCAAAAAAGTTTGAGGACACTGATTCTTTTTTTATTTTCTTTCAGAATTGTAGAAATCTTTTGTCATTTTATAAAGGCATTTGCTGTCACATTTGGACAATCTAATGCATCCTTGCTGAATAAAAAAAAAACATATTTTTTTTAACTTTTAAGTATGTTTTTTCCTCCAGTTGTCATTTACAATTGTATTATTGAATTTCATTATTCAGTATAATTTCCATTAGAGGTTCATTTCTCTGATACGACAAAAAGTTAATACAAAACCAAAAATAGTTGGTTAATAATTTTAATTTAAATATCTTACTGTGAGCTGTAAGTACCATTCATGTGTCATTTACTGTATCATAATTGTGTGACATTACAAAAATTTTAATATTTTTTTTCCATGTAGTAATACTTTGCAAAATAAAATAGGATTTCTTAATACACACTGCTGGAGAGTTCATTCATAAAACATACTTTCTTTCACAGTCTCGTCTGTGGGAAACACAAAAGCAGCTCCAGCAGCTGCGCAGACAGACCGCTCACATGGAGACACTGGCGGTGCCCATGATTCTCGGCAGCACTCACCGGCCGCTCTCTCGTACGCAGTCGTCTCCAGCCTCCACCTCACTAACGCTGCCAGACAAAGCCCTGCCTCTGACCACGGCCCCGGAGCCGCCCCAGAGCCAGCCGCGCTTCACCACAGGTACATCTCCACCAATCACACGGCAGCCTGCAGCAGATGATACACTTACACTGACTCTGTGTGTGTGTGTGTGTGTGTGCAGGTCTGGTGTATGACTCCCAAATGCTGAAGCACCAGTGTACATGTGGAGACAACAGCAGCCATCCAGAACATGCTGGGAGAATCCAGAGCATCTGGTCACGTCTGCAGGAAAGGGGCCTCAGGGGCCAGTGTGAGGTAATCACTGCTTGAACTCCCTTTCCTTACCTGAAGGGGGCGCTGAGTAATCTGTCCTACCGTTATTTTCAGCATTCTCTTGAACACATTTACATTAAAGGCATATCATTCATTCACCCCAATGTTGTAACAAAACCTGTATGATTTTCTTCAGTGGAATGCAAAAGAATTTCAGGCCTAGGGGATAGTTCACCACAAAAGTTTCATTTACACACCCTCAAGTGTGAGTTTTTACATGTCTTTGATGTGTTTGCTTCCTCTGCAGAGTATTCGAGGCAGGAAGGCCACTTTAGAGGAGTTACAGTCTGTTCACAGCGAGCGCCACGTTCTGCTCTACGGCACCAATCCACTCAACCGCCTCAAACTGGACAATCGCAAACTGGCCGGTAACACATCATCATCACACACACACATTATTCACATTTGATAGATGTGAGTCAACTGCAGTTTGGCCAGCACGGCACCTCATTTTTCAAAGCACACCAGCATACGAATATAAGAGACTTTCAAAATGACTAAAGGGTTGGAGATGTCAAGCGGCGAATGCGAGAATGACAGTTAATCTGCTTGACGTCACTCTGTGTCCAACAGGCATACTGTCACAGCGGATGTTCGTCATGCTGCCCTGTGGGGGAGTCGGGGTAAGTGAAAACACACACACAACACACACTCCATAAACTGGCAATAACCCAACAAGAAACATGTTAGATTGGAAGTTAAGTAGACGTGCATGATATGTTGGTGGCTAGTGTAGCACTAAATTAAATTTGCTGTCAAACGATTAATTGTGATGAATTGCATGCCAATTAAAAGTTTATGTTTACATAATATACTGTGTATATTTATTATGTAGGCTATATAAATACAAATATTGCATAAATACAAAGACCTGCGTGTATATATTTAAGAAAAAATTTATTGTTTATATATATATATATATATATATAATGTTACATTTTATTCTGAATGCGATTAATTGCAATTAATCATTTGACTGCACTAATATTTACATATAGATAATAAATATACACAGTACACATACTGCTCCAAAAAATAGGGAACACTAAATTAACACATCCTAGATCTGAATGAATGAAATATTCTTAGTAAATTCTTTGTTCTTTACATAGTAGACAACAAAAACAAAATCACAACAACAATTGTGCTGACAACAAAATCACACAAAAATTATCAATGGAAATCAAATTTATTAACCCATGGCGGTCTGGATTTGGAGTCACACTCAAAATTGAAGTGGAGAAACACACTCCAGGCTGATCCAACTTTGATGTAATGCCCTTAAAACAAGTCAAAATGAGGCTCAGTAGTGTGTGTGTCCTCCACGTGCCTGTATGACCTCCCTACAACACCTGG
>JAUMHQ010000089.1:2501707-2540291 GCA_032361165.1 Enteromius paludinosus | reverse complement strand
TAGGACAGATCCTTGTGGCACTCCATACTTTACTGGTGATAACTGCGATGACTTCCCATTTAAATAAACAAAGTGGTGATCAGACAGGTGGACTGTATGGTAAAAATGATTTATTTCTTAGCCTGGGAAAAGAATGTTACAGTATGTCTATGTTTTTAGTTCTGATATTCCAACGGATGGCCAACCTATGTTTTTGACAGACATGATAACATGCGTGAGAACTGTTAGACAATGTGATGGAGAAATTTAAAATGGTTTTTGCATAGTTCATTTTGCAAGTTTATTTTGTGGCGTAAATGACATGGTCTTCAGAGTTAGTCAAAAATGTTACATTCAGCTGTTGCAAAGACTTTTAAAGTGCCCCTATTATGGGTAATAAAAGGTTCATATTTTGTTTTTGGGAGTGACGGGTTATCTTGCATGCTAGTTGTTTATCCTTTTATTTTACTTTACTTTAAGTCGATGACTTCCAAATGATTCACTAAACAATTTTTTTTTCCAGACCCGTTTTTTGCGTTACTCTAATCTGTGGTGATTAATCGATGGTCTGTAATGTCTGATAAAGCAGTGTTTGTGAGCTCAGTGCTGATTTGTGTACAGCTTTACCGGGAAAAACATTATTTTAACTGCTAGAATAGCAGCACCTAGTGGTGGAGAATGAATTAGCATTTTCATTCAGACCAAAGCTAAAAAAGTGGACGACAGTATGCTAATGTTTCACTTTGACGTCAACATCAAACAGCTTGGCATTAGTTTTAAAAATGTGATTCAAAGTCGACTCTTTCTTTTGAGAGACAATACCTTTATACACTTTTAGATTTAAAAACTTTCAGGATGTATTTGTTAATACATTCAAAAGTTGTTCCATTATACCCTTACAAATAAGTGATCAGATTTTTAGGCTTCACCTGTGCTGTTTGCTGACCATGCTTGTATTTCGACAGGTGGACAACGACACCATCTGGAATGAGATGCACACATCTACAGCGTCCCGCATGGCAGCTGGGAGCGTGACGGAGCTGGCTTTCAGAGTGGCTAAAGGAGAGCTCAAGGTCTTTACAAAACAATGTCCAAAATTACGAAATACTCGTCATTTAGAATAGACCTTTTAAACAAAAATAGTTCGCTGCAAAATTACCATCAACATTGCAACGAGAAAAAGCAAGCATTGCAACGTTGTGCTAAAAGTCAGTAGCCCAAATATTTCAGTGCAAGCGTCAAAATTAATGACTGAATCGTTCATGTGACCAGTGAAACCATGCAAACAAACTGATTCACTAAAACGATGATGCAATGCTACAGTACATTAAATAGCTTGTTGATTTTCAGTAAAAGTGGTCTACTGTCATGGTACTGAAAAATGCACTCATAAGCTGCACAACAACACTGGCTGCGCAGTTATAGAAAAGTCAATATTATGCGTGTTCACGTTGCATTGAAATTACCATAATTACAAGATGACAACTCTGAGATAATTACTTCCTTAGACACAGAGTGAAATGCTTTGCAGTAATTTACCTCTCACAATGCATCGAAAAAAGAAACCATACCAACTACCACTGGCTACGGGAAAACAGCATATCAAACAGAAATATGTATTTTGGTATTATATTTCATAAAAAAATGAGTCATCTATAACTATTTATTATAATTCTGACATGGCTCAAAACTCTCTAAACCATGTGTCAACCAATCAGAATATAATACTCATTTCCTTCAGAGGGTCTTTGTAATTACCGTTGCGTCAAATAAAAATTAACTAAGTAGCAAACCGACCAGATCAAGCTGATTAAGACGTGGAAAACTGTAACGACCATAAAAGAATAGTTCAATCACTCGGGTCCCCTGCTGGTAATTAAACTTAATGAAGGTTATAGGGGATGTTTCAGGGAAATGGCTTTATTGCTTTAACTGAAAGCGGAGGCCCACTTGTTGAAGCAGTTTGGTGAAAACATGGTTTCTGTGTGAGAGCCGACTGGTAAATGTGCAGTTAATGACATGTTGGTTTCAATGTTTCAGAATGGCTTTGCTGTGGTCAGGCCACCAGGACATCACGCAGACCCGTCAAACCCCATGTAAGTCTGTCTGTTACATACAGAAATGCCTCTGTACATTATATTTTCGAGTTTAAGGATGTGCGTCTGGTGGTGGTTGCAGGTTCGAGCCTGGCCTGCAGCATGTTTGTCATATTTTTTATCCTTCTGTCTCTCTAGAGTGGCTTTCTGTCTGCTTTCTACTGATGAAACGTTCTTCAGATAAAAGACATGCATAAAATAAATACAAATAAAATAGTGAAAAAATTAAACGAATAATAACATTAAAAAATAAATAAATAAAGGATTATATTTTAAAATAAATAATAATTTTTCAATCTAAATTATGAAATTCTAAGGTACTAGGTAGTTGTTAATATAGTTATTAGTTTCTTAATAACTAATCTTAATTGGATTTATATTTGCTTTTCTCTTCATTTTAGTTGAAGTTTTATTGTGGTTTTGCACTTTAGGTATTTAAAAAATATATGTGGTATTTCAAACTATCAACTAGTTGCTTATTAGCATGCCTGTTATTAACATATTGGCTATTTATTAATTAATACTTCTAAAGCATATATTATGCACAACCATATTTTGCATCTTTAATCCTACTTAAACTTGCCAAGTACATTATTAATTATTAATAAGCAGCAAATTAGGATTTTATTGAAGCAAAGTCATAGTTAATGGTTTGTTAATAGCGAGAATTGGACCTTAAAATAAAGTGTGACAATTTTATTTTATTTCACATTTATGTTTTTATAAAGAAAGAATAATGGTTTCAGTTTTTGTTAACTAGAAGTTGTGCAGTTGTGAGTTTATTGTGGTCATGAGGTGGAATTCTTCTTCCTGTACGTGTGTGTTGATGGCATGTTTTGGAGTGTGTGGCGGTGTGTTTGTGTGACGTGGGTGTTGTGTTTCCACATGTGCACTCTGTCACCTCGCATTAAGCGTGTGTGTGTGTGCAGTGTCAGCACGCCTGTCTGTGTGTGTGGATATTTATGGCTTGATAATGAAGGTTTGGAGGTAGCGGGAGGAAAGGCGCTGATTTATTTCAGCAGTTATTAGCCTGCTGAGTTTGCTCTTTCCAAATTTCTCAGCGTTTCACCTCGCTCCCTTACTTCCCATTGCATATCTAGTCGTCTAATGGAAGTTTCAACCTGTTTATTATTTGTGTTTGTGGACGGTATTTACATGCTTTTAGATGACCTCAAGAAGTTATTTTTAAAAATACTAACTGCAGACCTGCACATTCACTGAGTTTAGTTGCGTGAGAAAAATTGTTTGCTTACTACATATTTTTGTTGTTCCATTTCCAAATCCTCTGGCATTTAATGTGGTTGGATGCCTCACTTTATCTCTTTCTCTCTCTCAGGGGTTTTTGTTTCTTCAACTCGGTGGCGATTGCTGCTAAGCAGCTCCAACAGAAGCTCAGTGCCAGTAAAATCCTCATCGTTGATTGGGTGAGAGCTCTCAAATCAGCCCTTTTTAGTTCTAGGGAATGCGAATTCTGGCAGATACCAATAAGCACTAAATTAGTTTCATGTTGTGACCAATAACTGGGATGATGGCGGATACTTGAAAACCATACTATTATATCTGTTCAATTTACAGTATGCCCTCCCTGATGTGAAAATTAAAGCAATAAACAGCTTTCAAGAGTTAATGAGTAAATGTAGCACAACAGTGTTATATACAGTAAAACAATAAAGAACAATTAATTTTAATAAATTTAGTATCCATTAGGGGGAAGAGTACATGCAGTATATCAGCAAAAAAAACAACAACTAATATTCTCTTATATTCTCTCAATAATCGATGTGTAGTTGACTGTCAACACTAAATGATTACTGCAAAAATGCTACATTTATTTTGGGAGGGAAGCCTATTTCAACATATTGTTCTATTGAATCATTTGAACTGATTTGAATCTAAACTGTATTGGTTAACAACCTGAATTGATTGATATCAGTCACTGAATCAAACCACTTCCAGATTTTGGGCTTTTTTCATCCTAATAGACACCCTTAATAGGTAATGCTAATGCTACCTGAATAGCATCCAAAATGCTGCCATTAAAAGCTAAAGACCTTAGTGTAAATGATTATGTAAGCTGATTATGTTTCCTCAATCATTCAGGATGTACATCATGGCAACGGCACCCAGGAAATCTTTTACAATGATCCCAGTGTCCTCTACATCTCACTCCATCGCTATGATAATGGAAACTTCTTCCCCGGGAGTGGTGGACCAGTAGAGGTTAGTACGCAAAGAAACATACAAGCAAATACAGAACTCCTTGGTTTGTTTGTTGCTGTGAAACACTATAAGCTTACAAAAAAAAAAAATACAAATCTCAAGGGTTTCAATGTGTCTTGTGCAACTGTGTTCCAAACCAGAGTTGGTTGCATCATGGCCTTTAGCACAAAAAGGATCGCAGTAAGAGGAGTATTTTCAATGTTTAACAGCTGTGCCGTGTTTGATTTGTCCCAGGTGGGTTCTGGTGCCGGTGAGGGATTCAACGTTAATGTGGCATGGACCGGTGGTCTGGAACCTCCCATGGGCGATGCTGAGTACCTGGCTGCCTTCAGGTATCAGTTTCACTTGGTTCATTTGCTGATTTAAACTAACTGAGAGGAACAATCCAACAGGGACAGTACTGAGAGGAAACTAGGGGTGTCCATTGCTCCTAGTTTAGCTCCCAACACACTTGTCTGGATGATTCTAGTCATCCTAAAGACCTTGATTAGCTGGTTCAGGTGCGTTTTATTAGAATTGGAGCTAAACTACAGGACAGTGGCTCTCCAGGAGCAGTACTGGACATCTCTTATATAAACTGTGCCATATCTGAATACATGGACTCGTTTTCACTTAAATAAATGCTTTTGGTTTCACAATTGAAAAATGCTGCTGTAATGGTACAGAAGAAAAATATGGAATCACTTTCAGAGTATTTCTCTATTTCAGCTGATGACTGATTTATACATTGACAGCCAATCAGAATCCATCCTGCTTCAAACAGCTGTGGCAAGTGGCAGATGACAAAACTAAGTGCATGCTTAAAATAAACAGAAAGTTAGTCATGCATATGCTGGTTTTGAAGCATAAATTCTGGTTTGAGATTCATACTATTTCTTAACCTACTATGGAAGTCAAAGGGACCAACAACTGTTTTGTTCATTTTTAGGTGAACTATAACTTTAAAGATATAGTTCACCATCAGTTGCAAAGTGTGCAATGGAGAACAGCAAATGATGGCTATCCCTTTAACTTTAACTAGTCTAAGCAGTTCACAAAACCGGTTTGATTTATCATTTGAGGAAATAACTCCCTGAGCAGCATACTAAGATTAATAACCCAATTACCCAAACTTTATTTCAAATTTTTTTGGCTACTGCAATTCAAACTTTAATTTTGGTTTCAGTGTTTCTAGTAAAAAAAAAAATTCTGCATGTCTGTTACGGTCTTGTTTCCACACCTCGCAAACATAATAATTTAGCATTCATCCTTCTGGTCTGTGGTTGTGCTAGTATTTTGTACATGCAACGATAACCAAAAACGCTGTCTTGGGAGTAAGCTGGTGTTAAGTGCTGTGTCAAGGGCACAATGGTGTTGGCAAACCCAGCAACGAGGATCTTCCATGGTCCAGATGTTTAACCACAACCCCACCACAGTGCACTTCATATGTCTTGTAAAGTCTTTACATGGACTGATTATCATCAGGTCAGAGTTCAGGCAGAAGCATTTGACCTTCCGTTGTGTTTCGCCAAAGAACCTGCTCTTTTTCATATGGGCGTCCTTTATTACTGCATTGGTTTCTCTTCGGCGTTCTAGTATTTGCACTCCTTTGGGATTTTGTCAGGAATTGGACGCTCGATCATATTGTGATCCCCCTTTTAAGCTGGACTTCCCCCTCTGCCGTCTGCCAACCTGCATCAGTCAAGGTGTTTATTGTAGTCTGAAACACTTGCAGGGCTTCAAATGATTTCCAGCTTTTTCATTGTGTTGGGATCAAACTCAAGCTTGGCCACTTCCACATGCCACTTAATTGCCGCCGGTGGGAGGTTTTATTAAACGTTTTTAGCATTTTTTGAAGGAAGCCTGCTTCAGGATTTTGGTTTCGGTCCAGGGAGGCATTGCTAACCACACGCTAACCAGGATCCCTGTGTGAAAGTGGGTGGGCGTCTAAAAGGACCTTGAAGATCTTTCGGGGCTGAGCGTTTTGGGAATGTTCTGCCTCTAACCAGCCTGTCTCTCTTTGACTTCCTGTGTCTTATGCACTCTTTCTCGTCCTTTTATTGGTCTTTAATGAATGCTGCGTTCTCTCTCTTTCCCTCCACCCAAACTAAAATCGTTCCTCTCCACACAGGGGAGCGTGGGTAGTTTTATTGGTCTAGAGGGGAGGCGGAGTTGGTTACAACGGTGAGGGTAGGCGGGGGTGTGGGGGGGTAGTGGAGGATCCTGGGTAATTAAGGCAAATGGCTCCCAGATGGCGGGCTGTCAGTGACGTGAGGAGAACGACAAGCTTCAAATAGGAACCAGATGCAGCGGCGGTCGCTTTGAACTCGCCGGTGATGCGCTCAAGAGGCGAAATCGCTGGCTGGGCTGGCGTCCTCTGAGCGCAAGAAAGAGCGAGACGAGGAAAAAGAGGAAGGAAGAGAGAGCGAGAGACGGTTATTAACAGAACCAAATTCAAACACTTGAGTCACTGGGATTGTGCTCCAGCCAGCTTCATTTTTGTAGAATTTGTCAAATATAAGAGGAACGCCACTAGACTTTTATTTTCTTTTGCGTTGTTCGGCAACGTTTTTTACATTTCTTGAAAGGCTTTGATCAGAACTGATGTTAAACTAACGAAACAATCTATCTAAGACTATTTTACAGCAGTTTTACAAAATTGACTTGTAAAAAAATAAGAGTTTGTTTGCGTTTTCATATAATTGCAATGAATTGTTAATTTTTAAGACCCTAAAGCACCATAAAGTATCAGAAATGCAGTCCATGTGACACAAGCACTATTCTTCTTCTAAAGTCTTCTGAAGCAGGAATGGACTAAAATTGAATTTGTTATTAACTAACAGTCTTGACATCTGGCCTAGTTTTAGCTGGCGAGATCAAGTGAGAACTAATGAATCATTCTCGTGAGTCGGATTGTTTTGATGAATCAGATGATTCGCGATCATAACAGCAGTCCGAACTATCAACTCACTAGTGATTAATGGGTGAAGATTTCCAATACATAAGAATCTAAATTTCCTTATTCCATTTAAGAAAGAATGTAATTTGGGTTTTTAATCACATGAGTATAAGGACATGATTTAAATACGGTTTAAAATTGTGCATAAAGATTTTGAAAGACATCACAGATTTTTTTATGCATTTTTGTGATGTTTAGGACTATTGTGATGCCCATTGCTCAGGAGTTTTCCCCAGACGTGGTGTTGGTCTCTTCAGGGTTTGACGCCGCAGAAGGACACCCCGCTCCTCTGGGAGGATACAAAGTCACTGCTAAATGTAGGATATTTCCTGAAATATTATCTTGCATAGGAAATAAAAAATTCATATAAACAGCTTCAAACTGAATTGAATTTATATGCATGTACTGTGACGGTAATGTTGTCATTGGTCTCTCCGCAGGTTTCGGCTTTTTGACTCGGCAGTTGATGACGTTAGCAGGAGGACGCGTGGTTCTAGCATTAGAGGGAGGTCACGACCTCACAGCCATATGTGATGCTTCTGAGGCCTGTGTCAGCGCTCTGCTGGGACTGGAGGTCAGATTTCATGCAGAAACAATCACCATCACAAGAGTTAATTTCTTATAGCTTTAGAATCCTGTTATACCATTGCTGGTAACAAATAGTCAGCTCTGTTATGTAAGGGTGTTAACATGACTTTTCTGGCACATTCCTGTATGACGTGCTCTTTGTGTTTTAGGAAAAACAAAAAACACCCTTTTTCATCTCGTTTTTTCTCTTAGGAGCCTCTTCCTGAGTCGACTCTCCTGCAGACGCCCAATGCCAATGGAGTGCTTTCACTCCAGAGAGTGCTACAAATACAGAGTGAGTGTCTCTCGCTGCTCTCGTCCCAGTCTGCCTCTAATTATCCTGAAATGCACTGGCTTCCTGGTAGCACACGTTTGTTTAATTCTTTGTAATTAATTATAATCACGATCGTCGTTGTTTCACCACATGGTTCCTGCTGAGCCAAAATATTCCTATAAAAACAACGGTATGGGATGCACTACGTGGCTTACACTACCTCTCTCATGCTTTCTGTGGGCTACTGACATTATCTGCCTGCGTCTTTTTACAGTTTTCAGCATATGGTTGGTTAGACTTGTAATTTACATTTTATAATATGCATTTTCTTCTAAAGCCCATTCTAACCTGTAGGACTTTGTTTCTTCAGTTGAGAAGAATATCATGGAAACCTCATTGGCTCACTTTCTTCTAACTTTTCTTCACATAAAGGCTTCAGAATACAGCACACAAGTTGTATGCAGTATTTTGAGATTGCTTTTTTTTTTTAGACATGAGCAGCTTTGACATTCTGCAATAGGTCTATGTTTGTTATTTACTTTAGTTAAGGTTTGGAATGACCAAACCTTAACTATCAATTATGTCACAATTTAGTCCTGTCTGTTAATTCAGAAATTTCTGTCTCAGGTCAGTATTGGTCATCCCTGAAGCCGTTGATGGGCACAGTGGGGATTTCGTTTCTGGGTGCCCAGAGGAAGGACTGTGAGGAAACGGACACAGTAAATGCAATGGCATCCCTCTCTGTGGGGGTCTTGACCAACAAAAGGTGAGATCTGATGAAGAAATTGTGCTAAATTCAGTTGATTCTATTTGCCACTTCTCTGTGGAGCTCAATCCTGTTCTGTACAGTACATTTGTTCTGTAATTTCAGTGTGTGACAAGGGTTACCTTTGTTACCTAAAATTGAAACATTGTTATTAAAGGAGCAATCGAATGCCCATTTTCCACAAGTAACTGTGGTTAGTGGTAGTGTAAAACCACCCTTTTTGTACCCTCTCGAAATCAGCTCTGTTCACGGTGACCCACTTGGGTGCATGTCTCTTTAAATGCTAATGAGCTCTCCTCACCCCACCCCTTTCTTCTGTGGGGCGACAAGTCATTCTCTGAGAGACGGAAAACTTTAGCCACGTTCATTGCTAACTAGCACATTAACTGGAAAGGCGATTTGCAAAGATTCAGTTCAATTCTTCTGTAGGTAAAGCTAGATCACAAATGCATTCACTTCAAAAACAAACATAACAAAATGGCGACTGTTATGTTCATTATTACATCCAATAACAAACACGTCAATCGCTTAGGAGTCATTATTGTCTACTCCTGCTCCTACTCTCAGAATCTGAGAATAGCTTGATTTGAGAAAGGGGTCATCAATAACGATAACGCTTTATCATTACAGGGTGGTTGTGTACATACACTGCCAAAACACACATCAGTTCAAAGAATATATAAAAGTGAATTTTGCATCAAATGACCCATTTAAATAAAGCTGAAATAAAAATATTAGGACCAAAACTGTAAATAAAAAAAATAAAACTGAAATAAAACATAAACTTTAATAGTAACATTTCAAAATATTACTAAACTATGATACAGTATACAAATAATACTTATATATGAGTTTGTAGCTGCATTCTACGATTTAGTTTTTGGGCTAATCTGTAATCCAAACCAATTCATGCTGATGTTTTCACAGGTGCTTGTTTCTCTTCTATGCTTGGCTTCAGAGCTTTTGTTCCATTCTTGACCATAAGAACCATATGCTGGTTGTTCGATGCTAAACATAAACCTCATTTTTTGCAGCCTTGCTGACGAACCCATGGAGCACGACGAAGAGTCCCTTTAAACCAGGTCTTTCTGCATCTGAAAGCTGTCCAGCACCAAATGGCGCACCACACCATGTGAACGAGCCGTGCCTCAAAACCAGTAGTGCCTCGGGGGGGCGTGGCCTCCTCACCATGGCCCCTCCCCCAAGACACCGCCTCAACACTGACCACCAGCGCAGCGCGGCTAAGCTAAGATACAATTCTGCCGGGGCTCTGGGATCCTCGTCATCTTCTCCATTCACATACCACACAAACAAACACACTAGGACGCATGAGTGTGTTTTCAACATTCACTAAAAGAATGCGCTGAAGGACTCCAGTTGCTCAAATATTTCACCTCCGGTGCCTCTAAAGAGACTATTTACTTTAGCTGGAGATGCGAAAGCAGATTTGCAGGAATGTTTGAGGATTATTTAACCTTTTTTTAAAGGCAGCCCACTTTACTACCCCTGATAAGCGGACTGTGCTGAGAAAAATGAGGGGTTTCCTTGCACCTGGCAACCGCAAAGTGGCTTCACTCTATGATGTCATTACATTAACCAATTTAACCACTAAAGAAGAAGAAAACGATCTCGACAACTGTGGGTTTTATAAATCATATATGTTTTTTTTGTTTGTTTGGTTTTTTTTTTGCACTGTGCATTCCATAATGTGAACCGTGAAATTTTCCAAACCTCTGGGAAAAGAAAGATCTAATTCTCTATCTAGTTTTATGCTAGTCGCATTCTTGTCAAGTACAGTTACTTTCTACCTGCATTCCCAGCATGAAGGCTGTAAACTTGAATATTTCAAGAGACTTATTTGTACTGATTTTGTGTATCTGATTTAATGCCTCATGTTTTTAAAGGCCAGAGGGACAAACCAGCTATGAGCAAGTTTATTGCACACACCCACCCTAAAAAAATTATACCACCAATTATACGCCCATATTTCTGTGCACACGTCGCATCCTTAATGACCACTGTAAAGTTAATATCGTGGACACAGGAAGTGCTTAAGCTTTCCCTAGACTAACTGTAAGTAGCTCAGTCTCTTTTTAGACCAAACTAATTTGAATATGATGTTTATATGTGTGAGCATGTGTATCTATCAATCATATATTTTGTCTGTTCTGTACTCACAATCAAACCTCGATTGATCAAAAGCAAAAGTGCAAAACGACATTTGAATGGGCCCTCGGGGCCACTTTAATGGCAGTGTGTGAAATATTTTATAACACAATTGTCTGTAGTTTTCACTGATCTTTGTTGTTTTGGACGAGGCAAACGACCAGCTTGTTAACCTGTGGAGAAGACATGTCTCAAGTTGGTGCGCGGTTAATGATTTTTCTTCATTGCTACGCACTTACTGGTGTTTTTTTTTTTTTTTTTTTTTTTTTTTTACGAGGGATGCATTGTTTTTGGATGGCGTTCTGTTTTCCACAGCCTGCACATAGATGTCTAATTCACACCAGTTGTGTGGATGAAGTTTATAGTGATATTAAATATGTCTCTCAGGCGCTGGGACTCACATTTACGCTGTCACTGATGAACCGAAATGAATATCACACCAAAACGAATAGACCTCTTTAAATACGGTGCCACTCATCAGCATGCTCGGTTTCAAAAACCGTGTTGTTTCTAAACAAAAATCTGGCTGTTGCGTAATCCTGAAACCACCAAAAATATTGCGCTGGAAACATTGCTGTACCACATGCTGTACCATTTGACTAGTAGCACAGTTCATGGTGCTTGTTTGACTTTTAAGTTGTGCTTTTGGCTTAACGAACGCTCCGGCGGCTCGCTTGCGGATTTGGATCAATATTCATTGACCAAATCTCATCTTGCTCTGCACAACTCTTTACCTCTGCATTCACAACCAATATGCAATTCACACATGCTTTTCTGCGTTCGTGGAACAAAAATAGAGGCATTCCTTGTGCAACTTTTCTGCACCTGCCCGACCAATAAGTCTTTAAATCATCCCTTGTACCAAACCACTGTGGAAAGTTCTACATTTGTATGATTCCATGTAAATAGCGCCATCCTTTTATCGACGTTTTGTGAGGTTTCATGAAGACCCTGGGTAGCCTTTGCCCATCAGACCCCCATGAAGACTGTTGTAAAATAGAGCAGATGCAGACGTTCACTCATTAATGAAGTCATAGCTAATCGCTCAGAACTAGCGGCGGTCTTGCTGCGTATTTATAGTACTTCAAACAGTGCACTTGCATTTCACCATGAACAAAACATGCCTGTTCAGCTTCAGATAAATTGAAAGCGACTTGGTTAGCGACAATTCGACAGCACTTAGCGGCAGTTTCACCGATACAAACAGATCTTGACATTCCGTTGCAGTTTGGACACTGATATGCGTCTTACATACAGCTCTGTTATAGTGGTGTATTTTTACTATAGCTTTGTGCATTTGTACTGTTTTGATATACCTCTCAATGCGCTTGTATTCTCTTGTCTCTCCGAACCCTTTATGAAGTAAAACGGAGAGCGTGTGCTGTCGCCATCGCTCGTGTAAAAGCAAACCAGCGGCGTCTTAATTTTTCTGTCGTTTATTCTCTTTTGCCTTCTTGTATGGACAATGTAAATAGTTTCCTACGACCAAAAGACTTCACCTACGTGCCTTGAAGTGCTTTTACCTGTCGACCCCACTAACTGGATCTGTTTAACAAAGCATAACAGAAATGACGTTTTCGAATCTTTATGTACTTAACGATTCCCTTGTTCATTTCCAATTTCTTTTATTTCTCTGTGTATAGAAAAGAATGTCTATTTTGTACTGTTTCTATCTTCCTAATTAAAAAGAAAAGCATTTTTTGTTTGCCTAAATTTAATTCGGTGTTGTCATTTTTATGTGTATGCTGTATTCCGCTGCTTACGTTGTCTCAACATCAAATACCAGCGAGTTGAAAGAAATGAATCAAATCCATTCGCACTCATCCATTTGTTTTCTATTATTCGAGAATCATTCACTCAGATCTAAAGCATGCTCTTTTGAGTTTAACATAGCAAGGCTGTTGAAAAAATATAAGATAACCATAGTCCCTGCTGGAAATGAATGCAATGCCAGCATTTTCCACCAAAACACAGCTGCTGCTGTTGTAATTACTAACTTGTAAAGTTTGGGGAAAGCCACTAAATTTTTCACAACAAAAAAGATGCCATATTTTGAATTTAACATTATGATACGTTTTCAAAGGTGCATCTAATGAATCGGTACAATTAAATATTGCACATGCACACCATCAAAGAGATCTGAAATACTTGATTAATGACTGGCCTAAAGCCAGTAGATCGCCAATAATTTGTCAGTGGTTGATTTGATCAGCTTGTTTGTTCTAACACATTTAGGCTTCTGCTTTAGTCGTGTGTTTTGCACTCCGCTTCAAACATACATTTTGTAATGGCTTTACCTAATTACACGTACTAAACAGCAAAATGCGGCACTCTTGTGGTGAGGCGGGCTGTCTTATTTCTTGCCAACCAGACATATATTTATTGAAGCCTCAAACTAAAAAGGATAATGCCAAGTTTATGTGCAGACCAAGTTTAGCTGACATTTTATTTTAATTAACTAATTAGTAGTGTCTGGATTCTAAAGGACTCGTACGAGCAGAACCAGAACACCTTGATCTGTCTTTTTAGATTCATTTTTTTAATGCACTAAAAGGCATGAACATACTTCTTTTAAAGCATCTCTCATAACTCTAACTTGATACTTCACCCAAAAAAAATAAAATTCTGCAATTAATTACTCTTCATGTAAGACCATTGTTCGTAAACACAGTTTGAGATATTTTTGATGAAATCCAAGTGCTTTCTAACCCTGCATAGACAGCAATACAACTGACATGTTCAAGGCCCAGAAAGGTAGTAAAGACATCATAAAAAAAAAACATATGACATCCGTAGTGCAACCTTAATTTCATTTTTTATGTGCAAAGAAAATGAAAATAATGATTTAATTCAACAATTTCTTCTTTCTTTGCTGAGAGCAGGGTGTAGAGAAGCTGATGTTCTGACGTAAAACCTAGATTCGCTGCGCAAAACATAGCCTTCGTAAACAAGTCTTAAGATTTCGACAGAATGGATGACTTGCTTATTCGAACCACAATATTCAGATGATGAACTCTGAAGACTGACAATTGTTAAAGCCGTTACTTTTGTTTTCTTTGAGCATAAAAAAAGTATTCTTGTATCGTCATACAATTAAAGCTGACACACTGATGTTGCATGGACTATTTTTTCAATGTTCTTTCTACCTTTCTGGGTCTTGATAGTGTTAATTACATTGCTGTCTATGGAGGGTCAGAAAGCTCTCGGATTTAATCAAAAACATCTTAATTTGTGTTCAGATGAATGAAGGTCTTACAGGTTTGGAGCAACACGAGGGTAAGTAATGACAGAATTTTGCTAATCACCAAGTCATATTGCAGAATTAATCTTACGGCTTTATTTTTTAAAAAACGTAACAACCTTTACATTTAGACGAATGTGGTATATAACATGACACAATTGTTACACTGTCACAGAAGCAATCATATTGGCTAATATACAGCATAAATGACAAGCGCAACAACTCTGAAATGATCAGATCTGTATATTAGAGAATATAGTGAGTCTAAGTAGCATTTATTTTCCATCAGGCTAGCTGGTATAGGTTTAGCTATAAGTGTAGAGTCCTCATGACAGTCAATGTCTGCCTCTGCGTGTCCATACATAATCAAAGTCAATGAACGCTGATCTCAAATCAGCACTCTGCCACTCAATCAGAATCATTTCCAGAGTCCGATTCAAAGTCGTGTGGAATAATCTGAACAAACATAGTTCCATTAGATGGTGGAGGGTACTTTTTCTCTCTTTTTTTTGCATTTTGCTTTGTTTTGTATTGCTCCATTGGAAGAAGGGAAAGATTGTTGGCTTGTAGGTGAAGCATGATGTACCTCTGGGATAGCGGGATACTGTTGAGACAGACAAAATGAGAAGAACATGTCAGAAATGTGCTTTATAATCAAAGTAACACATTTATAAAGACAGTATATAGTCATTTGTATATGCATGTAGCTTCTTTAAAATCATTTAAAGAATACATTGAATATTTATCGATTTGCAAAATGCATTTTTGCATCAAACATTTAGGAGAGCAAGTATTTGATGTTTGGATTACTTCATAAACAGCTTTATTTAAATTGCTCAATCAGTTTGCTGGAATCTGCATGTCATCTCAGCCTAAAGCGAAAGAATCATTCCCATGTGCACCGGCGAACACATTGACTCATCTCACATAAATGAGGGATATTGCTAAAGTAATACAGTATGTGGTGAATATGACTAGTTCAAGGAAACCACAACCCAAAATAAATCCTGACAAAGAGCCGTAGTTACTTTGTTTCCATTAACGGCACACCTTTTTTCACAAATTAGCCAATCAATGACAAAAAAAAGCCTGAAGATGCTATTTTAACTGATTAAGATTATATTTTTAAGATATTTTCTGCTATTTGTGACTTTGGCTGTTTAGGAGTTCCATTGAGATTTAATTAAAAAAAAAAAATGTATGGGTACAATTTATTGCTAATATTGTTTGATTTAAATGCAGAATGCATTGCTTCACAGAAAAACTGAAAACTACCTGTTATTTCTATTTGTGCCAGGCTAAGTTCTGCATATCCCTTGCCTGTTCTTTAGTTAAGTATTTAAGTTTATTTGATTACAAAAACAGCTAGATTTAAACATGATTTTTTTTTTTTCCCCAAATCTGCGCCGAGATGTTAAAAAAAGTGTGCAGATTAAGTCTAGCCCTGGGCTCAAATAATTGTTGTTGGCCATGTTTGTTTCAGTTGTGTTAACAGAGGAATTTCACCATCCTAAAACTGCACCACACCAACTCTCCTAGTGCCCAAAAATCAATGCCATCGATAAGTAATTCACTAAAATCCTCCTCTTCATATATGCTAACATCAAACTGATATATATCGTCAAACTGAATTAGTGTGTGTATTTTTGTGTGTTGTATGGCGTGCATCTCTTGCACACACACACCTCTGTAACACCCCACAACTGTTTCCAATCATTAGGTTCCTGCATGTCTAGGCCCGGTCGCCTCTGATTGCACGACACTGGATACGAGATCCCGTGAAGGGCAGAGGGAGGGCGATTTACACCCCTGGGCTAAAGGAGAGTCCTCTCCACCTTTCCCTGCTTCCTGTTCACTCACTTTTCTTTTCCTTTAATGATTTTTCTTTGTTCCATGTTATCTTTAACAGCAACACATGGCCCCTGGTTCTCAGATTGAAATCACGGTGCAAAATGTGAAATAAGGACATATTCGTTTTAAATACATATTAACTACATAGTTATTACCTATGTAATAACATATACATAGTTCCACGTGAATTTAGTTATAAATATAGAATAAAATATATGCATGACCAGCGCAAAATTATACATACAATAACTTTATGTTTTTTGCTTGTTGTTGTTGTTGTTGAAAAGCCTATATTTGAATGTACTCGTGGTTAAGGGAATACATGCTATCAAATCCATAGAAGAGGCTAGACTAGTAGGCCTGCGTATAACAAGGGAATATCACAAGGATCATCGTATTTAGGTAAGCTTGACATGTGTTTACAATAAACATAGATCACATGACATGAACAAATTTGTCAAAAGGAGTAAGAATAATATCTGTTCTTCTGCTAAGATGTGCATAAGTGGAAACTCCAGAATCTTGGAAATTAAAGATGAGTTTTGCTCTCTTTTTGTTTTCTCAAAATGGCCATTATCTTACAAGATCTTGATACAGCATGTTTGTTTGTTTTTTTTAAATGCATTTAATTTTCTTACCATTTAATCTTTTTTGCCCCCTATTTAAACCGACTGATATATGTTTGAAGGTAAACACTCCTACAGCTAATCCCAATTTGGACAAATCTGAAATTGTTAGCATTTAGTTCATAATCAATGAGCACAACATTTAGATCAGTTTATTTCTGCAAATAATTGTTAAAATGGACAAATATCCTCCCTCGAACAGCTATCGTAAAAGTAATCTGTTTTGTTGTTGTTGTTTTTGTACCTTTCTGTTGTACAATTAATACATAAATAAATCTACAAACAGTTTGTTTCTAATGCCTGCAGATCTTTAACCAGATTCTGAGTCTATCATACAGCAAAGATAAAAATTAGCACAATACTTGGAAAATTACTTACAGTACTTGCAGCACTGAACAAACTTACATTTATTGATGTGCTTTTTTTATTTTGTATCTGTTGAATTTGCTGTGTAAATGTGGTTCTGAAACAGGTTTATTAGTCCAATAGCATCAGTTCAGCGGGTGAGAGCTACTCCAGCTGGTTAAAGGTCCAGCCACAAAAACAAGCTCTATTCCAGTGCTGCCCAAACCACAATAATGGTCAGGAGGCACTTACAACAAACCCCTAAAAAATAACTTTATGTGTTATTACTCCTACAGATTATTATAATATTAAAAATATTTGAACTTGATGTTTGTTGTAACTGGACTTCCCCGATCAATACTATTTATAACAGCATACAGTACAGCCTCTGTCTGTATGATTTCTGATATATATATATATATATATATATATATATTTACTAAGATAATGCACTCTCTGAGGAAATCATTCAACAAATGTTTTGGGTGCATGTTTGATTATGCATGATTCCACATACACCATAAATGAAGGAAAGGTAAATATAACCCCTAAATTCACTAAACACTCATTGTATGATGCAGCCAATGTAATAAACCCAACAAGTCCATAATCAACGAGCAAGTCATTTTTTTTTTCATATATGTGATAGAGAAGAGAGAACAACTTGGACCAAACCAGATCCATAAGCTCATATTAGCTACCATATTTCATTTATAACATTTCACTGACATACCTGTCGAGGGTTGCTCTGAGAAAAAAGAGAAATGATCGGTATTGTTGGAAGGTCAGAGGTCAGCTTCAGGCAAGGGTCAAGTCATGGCAGCAGGAGTCAGATGGGTATTGCTGGTGAATTTGAAGCTGTAGCTAGTAGACAGACAGCAGTAGGTTTAATAATCAGAGTCACTTTCTCTGGGAGCAGAAGGCAGGTTCAGAATTTAGAGGCTGGTTGGATCTGGAGGGTCGTAGGGTGCTGTTGGGTCGTCAGGAATGGGATGGACGTCTAGTGAGTGGCAGACATGGACCAAGCGCCCTCCATCCTCCACACGGAGAAGGCGTAGCTCAGCCTTTCGTGGGCCAGGTAGTTACAACTGGCCAGCTTGGCATCCATTTCATCGCTCTGGAGGACCTGGTAGAGAAAGTCGATGTATCTCGAAGCCAGTTTGAGGATCTGAATCTTGCTCAGTTTGTCTGAAGGCAACGTGGGGATGATCTTCCGCAGCGAGGCAAAAGCGTCGTTCAGGGACTGCGTGCGCTGCCGCTCTCGGACGTTAGCGATCACCCGTTGCGTGTGGAGGTCCTCGAAGGGTTGCCCAGGCACAGGTGACACCGTGCTCACGCTGGGCACTAGGGAGGCAGTGGAGGTTGATGAGGAAGAGGGAGAGCTCCTCTTGGGCCTCTTGGGGCAGGAGGGAGTGAGCGTGGATGGGCCCTCGAGTGACGTCTTGTCGTCCTGTGTTAGAGGTCCACCAGGCTCTTTCTTGGGACCTGTCAGCCGCTTCCGAGCACCCGCTGGTGGGGCAACGACGACGAGGCACTTGTTAGGGCGACGTTCTTGCTCCTCTTCACTGGGTAGGACCCCACCCTCGGGAAAGTCGCCACAAGACTGTTCCTCTCGCATGACGCTCAGTCGTCCTTGTCAATCCCGTGCTTCTATCCTATTTCGCTTCTACTCTTTTGGCCCAGTTGTGGACAAGTTTTTAAAAAATCACTGCAAAAAACAAGAAGGTGAGCTCAAGAGGCTGACAGGATGTGCGGCCATTCATCTGGGTTCGTAAAAATCGCCGTCTCCTCTGTACTGTTTCTGGTAGCTTTAGGGTCAGTTCTTGAAACCTCAAAATCACTATCTGGTTGTCAGGTCTTTTATAAAGGCCAGTGCCTAAGCCTTCAGAAGCCCTTCCTACTTTGATTGGCGATTGGTTAAGAGCTGGATTGGTTGAGGGGTGGAGCCACAGGAAGGAAACAGGAAGGCTATTCACGTCGCGATTGGAGGACAGAGCCAGAGGGAGGGGCCGCGATCTAAGGTAGCGGGCAAAGACTCTGCTGTAGAGTTTTCTTGAAACTGTCTGAAGCATATTGGTTCCAGATTTCTCCTGAAACAAGCATTCGGTCCATACACACCCCCTCCACCACTCCGACACCCTCCACCTCCTCTTTTTTTCCCCGGCACAGCCCAAGACAGACAATAGGAAGGAGCTGAGAAGCAGGCTTGCTGTTTTGCACGCCGTCTCTCAGTTGGCTTTATGGCAAGGGTAAACTGAACTTTATTTCAAACAAGCTGAGTGAAAATTGAAGAGAATGTTGCGTGTCTAAGAGCAATTCTCAGACCTGTACTTGCATTTAAGAGTAGGACTTAAGTCTGTTTCTGTGTATTGCTGATTTTGTCAAATTCATATGTGTGTATATCACCTGTGTGTGAATTTGCGTCTAGGTAAGTGGGAAAAGTTGCCATCTCACATGAACATGACGTTTTAAATAACCAATGCATAAACACATACAAATGAATGTACAACATTTTGTTAAAGCATTTCTTAAAGCATCATATCAGCACACTATTAGCTTGAGTCTGAGAAAAGATTGGGGCTGGAAACTGGCCGAGACATGAATTAAAACATCACATCAATATGTTTAGCTTTATTTTGACCTATGACTAAATGCAACGTGTCAATTTAAATGAAACCAAACCTTGATTGTGTCCTGTCATTGTGATTGCTAATTTCATTTCGGAATCTCATAACGAGCGTCCTGCTAAACTTAAAATTGGTTTCAGAACCAAAGCACATGCTATGAAATTCAACAACACAATGAATTCATTTCTGAACAGAATTGACGCTCTAATCAACAGTTCAAATGCAAACAATGGGCCTCATTTTTCAGTCTCTCTAGCAGATTAAGAAAACTGACAGATCTGTTATGTTGCCGTGGGGTGAAACAATCATTTCAAAAGAGAGAGGGACAGAATGTTCAGTGGAAGACCAAGACATTTCTGATCATTGACTAAGTGACCTAGTCATGTAACTGTATTCTATTTGTATTGTCTTGCTATTTTAATTTTTTAGGTAATAAAGAACAGGACAGAACATCATACAGTTTCAGGATCAGAAGCCAGGCTTTGGCTGAGCTGTGTGTGTGTGTGTGTGTGTGTTAGATCAGTGTTTCTCCTGTGTCTAACACACCTGATTCAACATTATCAGCACATTAACAGAGGCCCCATGAGCTGAAATAAGTCCCAGATAAGGTGGAAATACAAACTGTGCATTGTAAGAGGGCTATTAGCAGATACTATGCAAATATTTATCTGTGCTGTGCTGAAACACCTTTACCTAATGTGGTTTTCCTGGTCAACAATTGGCGATTGGCAAGCTTGTAAAAATTGCTTGTCAATCTCTTATCACCAAATCTTGGAGTCCATCTTTTTGTCAGCTTGTTTTCTTTCAATTAGCAAGTTTTGGATTGATCGTAGGCCTCATTGATCTGAGTAAAAAAAATTGTCCTTAAATATTGTTTTTCCTCAAAAAGGAGGTGCATAAACCTCAGTTTTTGAGAAAAAACTATATTTAAGGACAATTTTCTCTCAAAAAAAGATGCATTTGCTGATTTGTGAGCTCTTAGTCACACTCACACTATTTCTTTAGCTGTTTTGAAAGTGAAATTAATATTACAATAGGAGAAGACAATATATTGTGGGTCTTAATGCATTAAAGCATGTGCTCTTACTGCAAAGCTGTGGTAAATTATATATATATATCATTAAATGTGCATACAGTGACCCATTCCACACTGCTCCATTTTGTCACAAAGATTTGGAAGCACTTTCACTGGCATTTTAGCTTGTTTAGATTTGCACCATGGTGGTCCCTGTCAAAATCAGCCTCCGGAGCAAATCCGATCACATGTCCCTCCCACACCGCGCACCTGCGTCTGATCAAGATATTTATACACCACAACGTCACCGAAACCCTCTGACAGGAAATAAACAGCTTAGGGGTACCGGAGTTATGGAGAAACTATACGACGGCTGATATAAACAATGGTGCACTGAGAGAGTTTTGGACAGTAGTGGATTAAAATTGGGTCAGTGGTAGTAACACAGGATCCCCTGGTGAAAGTGGTACTGGGGTCCACAAGCCTCTGGAGCCTCTGCAAATCTCTGTCCTGAATATGAAGACCAGGGCACATAGAGGAGCGGTAGCATGTGCACGCCACACAATATCTAAAACCGTATCAATGTAACAGCTGCTGACTGCAGTTTATTCTTGCTGTTATTTTGGCAACACTTTAGTATAGGGACCTATTGTCCCTAGTAACTAGCTGCTCATTAGCATGCTATCATTAACAGTCTGTGTATTAGTCCTGATGAAGCATATATATTTTGCCTGATTGACCATATTCTACATCTCTAATCCTACCCAATACCAATACTAACTTCCTAACTATTAATAAGCAGCAAAATACAAGTTATTGAGGCAAATGTTGTAGTTAATGGTTTGCTAATAGCGAAAATTGAACTAAATGTGATAAAATATATGTGTGATGTTCTACACTGACACATCACATGTTGTAAAATTCATGGCGAAACCCTTAATTTTTTATGTATCTATTTTGTTCCAACTTACATCAAAATTCAGTTAAAACATGCAGTGACGCATCTTTTATGATGAGCATGGTTAATTCCTGTAGTAAAATTTATTTTGGTAATTTTGGGGGTAGGCATAAAGTTGGTGATACAACTGTTCAAATATTGTACAGAAGGAAAAAAGCCTCATTAAAGGATCATTCTTGAGAAGAAAATGTAATTCTTACTTAATTACATCATTTCATTCTTAAAATTCATTTTTAAAAAGATGTGGCATATTTAAAGGTTTCTCTCTTTATTTATTTTTCCCCCATGTAGTGTGAACAACATGCAGAATAGAATAAAAACAAATTAGGAAATAATATTATAGACATTACCTGTCAGTTTTAAGAAGTTTTAAAAATATCAAAACATTTCACCTTTTTTTGACAATACAAGTCAAATCAGCTACTAAATTGTCCGCTATTGCAACTCCCAAGAAATTCGGGATATATATATATATATATATATATAAAATTAAGATGCGTGTAAAAAGATGGTGAAAACATGTAAACTTTTACTTCATGGTTACACCATATGACATTAATTTTTGTTTTTAAAATAACATAAAAGATGGTGAAAACATGTAAATTTTTACTTCATGGTAACATCATATGACATTCATTTTTAAAGTTTTTCAAAACCATATAAAACAGCTAAAATACAAAGAGTGCATTTTTTTATATTTGCTGCCTGTTTTAAACTAGATTTGTAAGACTTTTCCTTGGCTTTTATACGGGCAATCTCACTGACCCATATACAAACCATGTGCCTTCATGCAGTTTTCTGCGCAACCTTTCACATGCACAAATGCATGCCATCCCAGCATTACCAGCACACACACACATACTATATAATGCATTAATCAATGAATATACTATAACACAGTATATGATGCTACAAACAGAACTAGAACAGAGAAACATAAAAGAGAGTGCAGGTAAAAAGAACTGTTGAATGTGAACAAGAGAATCTGTGGCAGGTTTGGTTTTCTTAGACCTCTCACCTTGCGTGCTACCACGTTGTTGCCTCAGTAACGTGGAGGAATTTCTGACGGGGAAAAAAACAAAAGCCCCGCTCTCAGAAAAGAAGAAAAAAACAACTGAGAGGCCGAGAAAAAAAGCAAAGAGGGAAAAAGCAAAGCACTGGTCAAACAGAACCATATGGGAGAGTGTGGGGCTGGCTTTGATCTTGGCCCACCGCCTGATTGATGCTGCGCATTTCATTTCCTCGTCAAGGCCGTGACATAATGTTTCACTAACACTCCAGACCTCTCGCTCTCCTCCTCCAGCGCTCTTCTTTCCTCATCTCGATCTCCTCGTGCCTCTGATTCACCCTGTTGCCACCTCACTGTCAAGCGTTCAGGGACGAAAAAGTTCATGCCTCGCTAAACAACGCGTCCGTCGACACGGCAAAACATTCCAGGCTTTGAAAAGACCATCAAACGCCACATGAGAGAAAGATGTGGTCGATACACAAACTGGGATGAGTCTTTCCATATCTGAAGGTGGACATCTGCGAGGCTTGTTAGATACGGCTGCGATGACCTCACTGTTGCTAGCGTGTGGAAAAAGTCGTGTCATAGATAAAAGACCGTTGCAATCTGTGTTTGTGAGTTTGTTGCTACTACAGTGACAATGCAGACATAACAAACGTCCTTGTTAAGCCTCGATAAATTAACGCTGGTATTAGAACATAATGGGATCAGATGAAATTGCCAAACACTTGCAATGGTTCAAAAATATCCCTGCAGAGCCTAGTCTTTTTTTATTTTGAACATTGATCTCCTAGCTGCGAGTTGCGTGAAATGCTAGAGATGTTTTTGAAGACGCCTTGGAAGGTGTCCAAGATATCCAAATAAGTTTCAAGAGAATCGGCTCTTGGGGGGATTTGCTTGGAAATACTAATGTTTGGTCTTGGCAGAGTAGATCTGTACTTTGTTTTGAGCATGTAGGAAATACTGCTGCTGCACATAAAACATACCTGAAAGACTCCCATAGCATCTATACAGGTGGCGCTGGGGAGGTGGAGGGTTTCTGAAGAGCAACACTAGCTGAGTATTTAAAGGCTGGAATACACTACGCAACTTTTAAAATCTGAACATATTACACTACACAAGGATCATGTACTACTGGACTAAAGTTGTTCCGATCACAACAAACTCACCCAGAAACGTGTGACTTGTTGCTAGGACATGCACAACAAACGAAAACAAATGTGTTCTTAATTCGTCTGAAAATATCCAACATGTTTGATGTCCTCTGACTGAATGTAGTCAAAGTCTGAAGCGAAAACATTGGGGTCTCTGACCATCACATACTACCCAATTTTCAGCTTTAATCTTAAGACTGGCTCTGACTTTTCTCAACTGGCATTAACTTGTTCAGACTGAAAAAATCGGTAGGAAAAATTGTGTTGTGTATTCAGGCTCCATTTACACTAGTGCATTTTTGGTTTAAAACACATAACCTTTGCTATAGTTCCTTTGACCCTTGAAAACTGAAACTTTTTTAAAATGCTGCAGAAACCATTTCAATGTAAACGGACCAAAATGGAGACTCTGACTTTATAAACAATGTTAAGAGTGCCCACATTCGATCTCCGTGTAAACAATAACATCACACTCGTGGGTTTATCCATCGATATGTTTAGATTCCCAATTTAAGCGCTTCAAGCACAGCGTTTTGTCTCAGTAAACTTCTAATTTAGTTAGTTAGTTAGATATGGAGTAGATATGGAGTACTAATAAGCAGCCAATATGCTAGCAACAAGCATGCAAATACTAGCAATAATCAGTCCCTAAAGTGCTACGGAAACTTCATATAGCAGTGACCTGTTGAGTTACACAAAAGCTTTAACTTAATAGAACAGTGTGGATCAGTGCTGTCAGAAATGCAGTAAAATGCATCAGATTTTTGTTTTTATAACATAGTATTCAAAGATGACTTGGAGCATTATGTTTTCACTCAACGTTACAAAGGAGTTTTTCTTACGCAATCCCTAAATGAAGGTTGTGACATTCTGTTGTCCTTCTTTTCGTCTTCCCTCAAGACTGACCTTCGTTCACCTCTCTCTCCAGAGCTCTGGGTCACCTCCACACATCTGGGAGTCATTTCCTTCTGAAAGGACTCACTTCCTGTGGGCAGTCGCTTAACATGGAGGTGTTTCTGCAAGAGGTCATGGTGGGATCATCGAAAAGGTGAGACTGATCCAGTTCCAGGTCATGAGAAATCTAGGTCTGGCCTCTACCACAGGACAAAAAAAGATGATTTAGCTTTGAAGTCCACAAATGAAAATCCCATTGTTATGTACAGTACTCACCCTCATGTCATTCCAAACCTGTATGCTGTTATTTTGTCTGTGGAAAGATTTACTTTTTTTTTGTCAAGCTCCAAAATAAAATCACCTAAAACAAATATGCATGAAATTTTTTTCTTATTCAGAAACACATTTGCATAAGTATGCACTATCAAATCAGCAGATGATAGAACATTTATTTATAAATCCAGTATTGTACATAGATACTGACTTTAATAAAATGAAATATCCTAACACTAACCTTGATTTTGACCCCATATATTCTAAAAACAGCTTAAATATTAGTTGAAATGCCAAAGGCATCATAAACTTGATCTTCATTAGCTGACCCAACATCAAAATAAAGCAAAGTCCCACGGCACAGGCAAAGTTTTAAAGATCTAAACAGAACTGTAAATTCTGATGGATATTGCATAAATAGCTTTGGGCTTTTGTTCCGCACACGCGGAATTTCCTTAAATTCGTTTTGAAGCTGTGTCTCCAAAGGACCTTTTAATGTCAGCATGGGCATCTGGTTTCTGCCCGATTCAAGATGGGTTCTTTTCATTCATGTCTTATGTAAATGCTATTGAACAAAAATAACCGCCAGGCCGGAGGATTCTTCCAATAACCCCATCACACCATATGCCCGCTCTCATCTTTACTGCTCTTAATTCACATCACTAATGCATCGCTTCAATCTTCCAGCAATGAGGCTGATGAGCACAACATCTCAGCTAGCACATAGAGATGAACACAAGATTTATTTACTTTGTGGTATAATGTAACAACAATATGGAATTTAGCAAATCACATTTTCTCTTAACAATGGAACTAGCGCTAATTTGATAACTACCATGAACTATAAAATCGGATATCACCAAATCAGGGCTGTTAAATGAATGTTAATTTAAAGTGATTAATTATATTGAACGCATACACAAACATTAAAACAAGTGTAATTAATCATGTCAGCTGACCCTGAAAATTTCATGAGGAAACCCACCATCGGAGCAATTAGTGTTGCAGCCATCAGTTAAAAAAAGATCAAATTAACTCAAATAAAACCATGTTTCCGCCCTTTTGTTGTTCTAAACCTATATTCCTTTCATTTTTCTGTCCAACACAAAAGAAGGCCATTTGAGAAGTCTGTAGTAACCGACATCATTCAAAATATCTTCTTTTGTGTTCTGCAAAAGTAAGTGGTTTTGGAAGGACTTGAGGGTGAGTAAATGATGAATTTGGGTGAACTGTATCTTTGAGTCCACTTTACAAACCTCTAATGACCAAGTCTGACATATAAGACACCATCAGACAGGGTAAACTACAAAGAATGAACGCAGCATTGTTTCCCTGGATGCATTGCTGCCTAGTGCACCTTTGTTTCAATTTTTTTTTATTACAGTCTAGTTAAATTTAAGAGGTAGAACTTTGTGGTAGGTTGTGGGGAAAGGCATGGTCCGCCGGGCTCATGTTTGTTCCTGTGGGAGGAGGGGAGCCAGAAGTTGATTTAATAGCGTTTCCACTTCAAAGTGGCCGTTATTGCTGGGTTAGGGTCCCCTATTACCTGCACAACCCACGGATGCTTTAACAAGCACAGAGGAAAGGAAAAGCCTCTTTGAATACTGAACCTCTGTTACAACTGGGTCTTAATGAGAATTACAATTACAATTCCTTATTATAACGGTGGCTAATTCATACAAAACGTAAGCACATTTGCTTTTTGAATCACAGTAAAGACCTCCCAATAACTTGAAATGATGCCAGTGATATTTATAACCGGCTAACCCTGATTCAGTGCCTGGGGTCTGTAGTTTAGTGTGAAGTTTTCCTCATTTGGTCCACAGTATATTCGCAGTTAATACTTTGTGGAAACCTTTGGACACATAATGAAGTCCACCTTGAAAAACGTTGGTTTTGTTTCACTTTAAACCTGAAAATACACCAAACACGAAGAAATATTTAGAAAATGATGTGAATTTCTTTGCACAGACGAGCAGATGTTCTCGCTCCCACTGAAGCACAAGATGCCCGCTGGATCATTATCAAATCACGATTGTCAAGTTTTGTTTCGTCAACTTAAATACAGCCGTCATTACAGCCGAGGAGACACAAACCAAATACTAAAACACTCTGAAATTCCAAACTCAGTTTTACTTATTGTTACACTGATAATATAATACTGTAAGAACTGCATAACTATTATTATGAACGAAAAATGAATTTTTACATAAGGCATGTTCTCAGATTTTAGACCCCACGTACAGAATTTATTTCAGCCTTCATGTACTCTAGAACCGTTGCAGTCCTTCAGAAAACAGCAGATTGACAATCCTTACACAAACACTTAATCTTTCAGTGTGTGTTGTTATGCATCAGAGATGTGTTAGACCACAAGATGGCAGACATGCATGACACTGAGAGTGGTGTTCTGCCTGGTGCCTTCACTCCCAGCTGTTCCTTAACTCCCAAGTCTGTGAGGAAAATGTACTGGGACTATACACCGGTTTCTAACTGATGACTGAATATATGAAACCGGTTAAAAAAAGAAAAAATAAATAACTAAGCACTCCACTGAAACACATTTTAATTTCATTTTCGTTTCAAACCGAGAGTGCACGTCAAATGAGCATGATGGCTATAATTAAACCGGATGCACAGGTTCGCATAGATCAGTTTTGTATGGTTAAACTGCTATGATAATTCTATCTGAAGGGCTTTGCTTAAAGATTCCCCGCAACAACTTCACATTCTTTTGAAGAGACAAGAAGACAACAGTGAGAGGGGTTTTCTCTTTGATCACAACACCTGGACGTCTCCCACAAATCAAACGAGAGCAGCTTACAGAAAAAAAGACTTCCGGTGGATTCGATATATCCTACAGATGGGATGCTTTTCCTGAGAGAGCTTCAGTTGTCTGACTCATCCTTAAGCGACACTTTTTAGAGTTTGATAAAAGAGAGAGAGATTAGCCCTAGACTTTGTTATGCACTTACGAACATTTTTTATTCGTCTTTACGAGTATTTAAGCTTTGAAATAAAAGTATCGTCTTCCTCTGAATCTAATGTCTTCATCAAATGTGTTGCTAAATGTTTCAACACAATCAGAAGCATTCGACTGTGATCCCCTCTCAAAGCGGCCATAGCGTGACTGTGTCAGACCACGTCATATTCAGACAGTCACATCCTTCCCTTGACAAAAGCACCAAACTTTTCTGGTTAGCGCGACAGGATGAAGCACTCTCAAGGTTTTCAGATGTGGCACAAAGAGAGCCCCCACACGGAGGAATTAGTGTTTACTATAAACAAGAAGAAGCATAGCACATGTTCTTTGTGAAAAATTGCTTTCATTATTATTAATTTCCTCTGGTTTCCTTTTTCTTTCAAAGACCATCTGAATGTCCACCATTGAGAACATGACGTGCTTTTTTAAAAAGCCTAATCAGCATGCATCGACTACATTTTCCGTGAAAGATTCTTGTTTGCCCGTAAACATCATGTCGTTACTATAAAGCATTGGCAGAAAAATAATTGCATTTCTCGGCAATGTCGTCTTTACCTGGAATGTTGCAGGACAAGCTCAGAACAGGCCCTACCAGTAACTGCTTCTCAAAGCCGACACGCAGAAGCGCTTTTACTCAGTACCTGTAAACATGTCTCAAAGCAAACCCGAGGAGCGTCTAGCTTTGGAATTGAGCTGTGCGATCTGTTTGCAGTTGTACCGTGATCCCGTGTCCCTTCCTTGTGGACACAATTATTGTTTGGGTTGTATACAAAATGCTGCCAGCGCAGAGGATCCCAAATCCTCAAAACGGTGCCCGGAATGCAGGGAAGAATACAGCAGCCCAGAGACGCTTCCCAAGAACTTCAAGCTTAGCAGTATTGTGGACGGGTTCCTGGTGGCCACGACAGGCGGCGGTCTGAGAGGCCCTACGGTGCCATGTGACCAGTGTCTGGATAACCCTGTAGCTGCGGTGAAGTTCTGCACACGCTGTGAAATGTCACTGTGCCCCGGCCATCTCAAAAAACACGAGGAACGGCACCGCTCAGTGCACGTCTTAGTAGAGGTGCCCACGGAACGGGATGGGAAGAAGTGCCCAGTGCACCTGAAGGTGACGGAGTACCTGTGTGCGCAGGAGCGTCTGTTCCTCTGCTCCGAGTGCTTGATGGAGGGCACTCACCAGCACCACGAGGTGCAGACGTTCGAGGTGGCCAAAGAGGAAATGAAGAGAGTTCTTGAGGAACTGGGGAAGTCTGTGTCTGACAAGCTACAGATTACAGAAGCTCTGGTGAAAAGTGCCAGTGAAGGTCCTACAGACAAGGCCGAAGATAAACTGGTGGCCAGAGCAAACATACTGCTGGACAACATGAGTACGCTTATAAGCACATATAAGGTAAGAATGAGGTAAAATGATGCTACTAGTTCAGATTGATGTGTTCAGATAAAAATGTGCTAAATGTGGAAGCAATCACTTTTGGTTTCAGTCCACCCAGGCTCATTGGAAATACAGGTTTAGCTGCTTTCACACCAAAATTGTTCCTGGAACAATTTGTCCCAGGAACATTTCCCTTCTTAAAGTACTGAAGTACCATGAAGAATAAGCTAATAGTCTGGTGGCGTTTCTTAATACCAAGTACACACATTTCTGACTTCTGTCTGGTAATTTCGCAAACATTGAGTTTTAAAGTGCCTCTGTAATACTGTAGATATTTGAAAATGAGCTTTCATGCAGTGTGGAACACAGCTCTAAGTAATAAAAACATCCTGCAAAGATTTACATTTGAAAGTGCACCGTATTTAAAACTTTTGTCTCTCAAAGGAAATAGTTGATTCTAAATCTATGAAATGAGTCGTTTTAAAAAAACTAATCCCAAGCCATTTCATGTTCAGGTCAACATGAAACATTGGCATATTCCCATGCACTTGTTGGTCTTTTCGGGTTGGTCTAAATGAAAATGCAAATTCAGACATTACAGACATGATAAGATGAAAATGAGACCAATAGACCAATCACCGCAGATTAGCGTTGCGCAAAAGAGGCGTTCGACCTTCAAAAGCATACACTTTCATTTGTTGTGCATTTATTTTGAAGTCATTGCACAATATTTCACAATGAAGTTTCTTAAACTAAATTCTGGCTCTGTAAATCGTAGAGTTTCACTGCCTCTAGTGTTAATTCCAACTGGAAACTGCAGGGATTTGTACATATAGGTTTTGAGTTTGAGTATGATGTAGATAGAGGCACATATTTTCAATGAGCCTTGGTAGGTATTAGTAGTGATGCCAAAGAAATGTCACTATACCACTTATGTTGAGACCAAGAAATCTACACCACTGCTGAAGACATACAGTCATGTTGAGGTATAGCATTTTAATGCTGTGTATATGTGATGTTTTAAGAGTCGTATGAGCACTGTGATGAACGACGAGCTCCATTCGCGGGACAAAAGCTGGCAGGCCATTTTATGCGACTTGGAGGGTTGTCTACACCAGCTGCAGGAGGCCCAAAAGTGCACCGGTGAGGTTCTCTCTCAATCCTCAGAGTTTCTCTTCATCCAGAACTACCTCAACGTCGAATCAAGGGTCCGCCAGGCCGCAAACGTCACCATTCCTGCTCCACCTTCCCAAGAGTCTTCCAATGCCAAGCAGCTGCGCTCGAGCCTACGCACAGATGCCTTCCACGCCGAGATGAGCCTTCTATTGGAGTACCTCCATGGCATGATGAACCCTCTAGACCTGACCTTCAATGCAGCCACAGCCCATCCTAGCCTTCTGCTGTCCAGCGATCTCAAAACAGTCAAGCAGTGTGCCGGAGTTAAGAGTAGCACCTCTGGAGATCAGAGCGAGCGCTTCTCCACAGCCACTCAGGTCATGTGCTCCCAGGGTTTCTCCACAGGAGTTCACATGTGGGCAGTGGAGCTCGGTCCTGGGTGTATGTGGTCTCTGGGACTGTGCTATAAAAGCATCCCACGTAAAGGTGACCACAGCAGGCTGGGGCATAACACTAGTTCCTGGAGGTTGCAGTGGAAAAGCAAGAAGCTGACGGCGTGCTCTGACTTGGCTAATGTGGCCGTAGGTGAAGGGCTGGTCCTGCCTCCAAAGAAGATTGAAGTGACCCTGGATTATGAAGGAGGAACTATTGCATACCACAGCTCAGGTCAAGGAGGGCGAAGGCAACACCTTCATACATTCAGCGCCGTGTTTAAGGACACAGTATATCCTGCGTTCGCCATCCATTCAACTTCGGAGGAGTCGTGGATAACTCTTCTGAGCGGAGTCTGACACCGGCATGCTTTCATTTTCGCTCTTGCTTCATTCTCCCTGTACTTTTTCCATTCTTTATGCATTATTATGGCTAAACATATACATGCCCTGGCAATGTTCAGGAATGTCATGCACATTTTATTTACTGAAGATAAACAATTTTGGCAGTTCTTGAAGTATAGTGAAAATGTTGGTATGATATTAAAGTCTTCATTTAAAATGTCAAACAAACAAATACCAACAAGTTTTATAATTATCAAGAAATGTTACCGATACAAATCTAAATATTTGTTGCAACCACAATTACAAATGTACTTCTTTTAAACTGTGAATGAAATGCTTGTGCAACAGACATAAGTATTGGACAAACTGAATAGGTTTTGTTTTAATGTTACTTCGAAGTATAGAACAGTACATAAGATGTGAATAGGATGAGACTTTTATAAAAGTAGTCTGCACATAGTGCGTTTTATCCAGAGGTCAGATCTTTCTTTCTCTGGGAAACAATCAAATAAAGAAACAGCGCATGAACATGATCAGTGCATTTCAGGTATATGTCGTAAGAGTCTTGCTTGTAGTTTCATTTGAATGAATGGTACTGCCAGTAAAAGAATGCAAACCATGCATGCACATGATGAATGGGTACATCAACACACATTCTAAAACCTACGTTGTTCAGGGGCACACCGTATGTGCCGTTTTACAGATTAGATTTAGTTGTACTAAATATGCAAAAACACTTGCAGCAATGTTCTTTTTGTACAGTATACCATGGTTTGTATGCCTTCAAACTGAACAGAAAATAAAAGTTAAGGTACATCAGCTTGTCCTGTAAAACAAGCCCTACTTGTTCACTCTTTCTTATCCCATCATTTAAATAGTTTTGCCTCAGATCAGTCTGATCTGACATAATTCACACACACGCACAAAAGTCTCTCTCTGCATTTTTATGAACTTTGGCACTATCTCAGACATTCCTCGGATTACTTGAGGCTCTTGCATTATTCAGATTATTTGCTTTTTTAGAAATATTAAACTCATTTGGTCTGCCAAACCTATATCACTTGAACATTTTTTTTTTTCGTTATTAATTTAACTGATTTCTCTACCATATGGTTGAGCTTACTTTGATAAAGAATAAATCTATTAAAAGGAAGACATGAGAGAGATTTTTTTTCACTGCTGTATCGGCCCATCTGTCTGCTGTTGCCATGAGGTGTTTCCAGTTTTCATGTGACACCAGCAGTTTACAAACTTCAGTCGGTCACACAGAAGAAATAACACTGCCTCATCAGATAATATGGTCAATCAAGCAATCAGTGAAGTAGGGACGAAACCATGATGCTGTTGTGAATAGGGTAGGGGTTAAAGAACAGAAATATAGCAAAATATATAAGAAATGCACAAATGTTTATTTACCAACCGTATGGTTGATATGTCAGTAAAAAACATGGAGTAGCATCTGCGGCTAAATAGAGTACGAAAGGTTACGAAATGCACTCAAGATTCTAATAAAGTTAAATGATTGTTTATAATTGCAAAATGTCTCATGAAATAATTCTCTGAATTTAAATTGAGTTTTACCATGGACTAACTTCTCCACCGTAAAGTTGAGATACATAAAAAACATTAAGAAGTGCTGGACACTATTTATTAGATGTCTATTAATAAGAATTGAATGTTAAATAATTTTTCCACTGGCTCCTTTTAGGGGTGAAGGTTCATTGTCAACATTATTTTATCTACAACAGCACCATCTATTGGTTACAGCCAACTGATTCTTAATCTGTACAACATTTCTTTCTGATCAGTTCCTCACTTGCATTTATAAACTGGTTATAAAATAAATTTCAAATATTAAACTGAAACATAAAAACAATGTTTGTCCGTCAGACTACATAACATGTTCAAACACAGATATGACATAACAATGGTAATAACAGCAGATGGTAATAGCTGACTTGTTATCAGGCCTGATGTGCCATAAGGAAAAGACATTTTACAGTTAACCATTAACTTCATACGACTTTAACCCTGAAAGACCGCGGAAGAGAACATCACCTCAGCGACACGAACGTAAGTGAATAAACCTTTAAGCGAAAAAAGTTTCTTATGTGTGTGATCCAGTTTTGGATAAGTAGCAATTGTGTGTGTGCGTGCGCTTTCTGATTTGTGTTATATGCTGATTAACGTTAAAAAACGTACTTCTGAAAAACGTTTGTGTAACATATGTTTGCAAATCCTTGGTTTGTTATTTTGTTTGTAGACTTTTTTGAGTGTGTCAAAAATTCTAAATAATTTAGGCCTGAGTGTGTGACATTGCTTTATTAAATATTTGAAATATACGCCTTGTTTACTACTACTGTGTATTTTGTCACTTTTACAGAGACACTAGAGAGGATAGCAGTAAAAATGAGTGACACAGATGACGATAGCGAAATATACTTCTCACTTAAAGTGAGTATTGCAATGGTTTCTAATTGCCAACAATGTAGTGTCATTTATTAAGTAATGTGATACATTCCCAAAGCTGCTCACTCACATGGGGTTTGTGGATTGCATGTAGTTTTTGGGTCGTATCCAGGTGGTCCGTCCAGGTGGGATGCAGTTTCTGACAGATGCAGTACAAGCCCTAGAGGTAATAAAATCATAAATGTCACTGTACAGTAGTCATTAGAGATAGAGATATTATATAACATGATCCTTTGTCCTGTGTCCCATGTTACTTCCCTTCCCTTTTAGGATCCAAACGTGGAAGAGAAAATGAAGAAAACTAAAGTACATCTGTTTCTGACCAGAAGTGCTATTGATATTCTTGAGCATAAAACAAAGGTGTGACTGAGGACTATGTACTCGAACTCAGACAGTGATACACATGTGTACGATGGAGAATAACCCTCATTCACTGTCTCTCCCTCTCGTTTTCTCAGTTCATGCTGTACTCCTGCGCTCTGCCCTCTGTTTCTTCCTGCGCAGTACATCCGACTCAGCCCAAAATATTTGGCTTTGTGGCCAGACACCCAGCGGCAGATATGTACCACTGCTACATCTTCCAGAGCAAGAAGTTTGTGAGTTCTGGAAACCCTAGATGCATCACATTTCATATGCAGAGATGCTTGTAGTTTACCCGTTACTTCACTATTTTTAATTTACATTCAAAACTGTGAGGCCCTTATGGTTCTCTTAGCCTTTTTCATTTCCTGTTGCCTCGTCTGCCTGGGAGTCTATGGGAACCACCTGAACTGTTTTAAAGGCAAGTCAGTAGCAAAAACTTTGGCTTTGTAAGGAAAATATACTCAAAGTCGAGTCCAAGATAGTCGGTTCCTAGTCGGTTCCGGAGTCTTGATGTTACTTTTCCCTCCGTAAAACTGGGTACTGGTAACAGCTACTGTAACAACACTGACCCTGTTTTGATGTAAAGTAAATGGAGGCGAGGAATCAATTGACCCTTTGCCGAGAGATTGATTGACAGCTGATCGGACCAATCACAACACCAAATAATTTTGTCTGACAAACAAATTAGACAGGAAAGGCAGGTTAACGACAGTGGGATATTCAACTTGAAAAACGGTGTGTGTGTGTGTGTGTGTGTGTGTGTGTGTGTGTGTCGGTATAGACGTCTTACTGCGGTTGAAATAAGATTCAGTTCACCTGCCACTTGAACTGAAGTGCTACAGTTATCTATCATGACACATTAAAGAGTAGAACAAATTCGAAAAGGCTGAGACCATGTTTCACAACAGAGGTAACCAGGGACGGTTTATGGGTTGTGTGGGCCCCTGGGAAAAACGTTTACACAACGTTGGCAAAACGTCCGCATGGGCCCCTGCGCAAAGCGCTGGCGCAAAACCCCCACCCCCAGGACCACTGCATTTCAAGAGCCCTCACTCCATGTTTACATCAGAGGCCCTATACAGTGACGGGCACTTTTAGGCAGGGGATCAAAGATTGTAGGCCCTGTATAATAGACAAACCAATATACATATATAAGCGTTGCAAATTGTTTTGGGCTAGCGGCTCTATTTTCTATGCAGTCAATAGACACTACAGCCCCATCACATTGAACAGGGACAGACTGCAAATCCCTAAAAGTGTTTGTCAAGTTTAATAATAGCAATAAAAGTGTAAATTAAATAAAATTATAAAGTCAGAAAAGTCAGGTAATCAGAATTACCTTCCATTTCCAAGCCACTATATTTACACCACAGCACCACCTTGCACACTGTTGCAATGTTAAATCTTACCTTAAATTCTTTTTTTTAAGTTGACCTGATTTGTTTTTCTTTCTTTCAGTCCCATCTGCTGGTGTCTCTCATTGGGGACACCTTTCGGGCTTATAATCAGGATGAAAGTCTTCAAGGCAACCGTGACCTGGTGGTGGAGGCCCTGAGACACAAGGTGACCGGTCATCAAATATAACACATGACAGAAACACCTGAAGCTCAGCAAATTTACTGCATCTTACCAACACATGACAAGATGAAGTGGCACGCAAAGCCCGTACAGTTCATTCAGTTAGATATGAGTTATATTTGGAGTATTTGGAGATAGAAAACTAAACTAAAAATAGATTAGTACCAGCGACACACACAGTCAAAAAAGTGATGGATTGGCCTGTCAAAGGCTAAAAGGAGACATTAGGTTGTTTGTTGCTGTTGGTTAAAGCACAGTGGCTTTGACTGAGGAGTGTCTGTTTAAATGCCTAATTCGTCTAATATCTCTCTCTGTTGTTCAGAATAAGGTGCTGGAGCGAGAGAACGCAGAGCTGAAGAGGAGACTGCAAGCCAATGGAGAAGTGGGTTATGTGTCAGGCTGTGAGCTTACAGTAATGCCACAAACACATTATAAAGCATGTTTATTATGTTTACACACACACACACAGAAGCACGCACTTATCTGCATCCAGTATTCGAACAATGTAATCATCAAAATCATTTACTCACCAGTTTATCTTTCTGAACCTGCATGATTCACTTTTTTTGTAGATTTTGAATTATGAAGCTCCATAATGAAGAAGATGAAGCCTTTTCAGTCTCTATATTTAAGAGACTTTCTTACCCAAATAAGAAAATGACAACCCTTTAATGTAGGGTTTAAGAGAGTATTTTGTTAACACGTGAATTTGTAATACAGTATTGAATTTATCACTTGTTCTCTGTGACACTGAACACAGACATTTATCTTGCAGAATGCTGCTGGAGACCAGGGCGTTTCTGAAAATGAGTCTGATCTTGATAAAATTTCATCTCGATCAGGACAGGGTATGTAGCTACACAACACACTTACTGTAATATCCGTATACATGAGGACTTCCTGTTTGCATTGGTCAAATTGTACCACAACAGTATGTGTGAAGAATCCCACCATGTTTCATCGTGGTTTTTCTCGTTTTTAAGAAATTTGTCCTGTTGGCATTGGTAATATGCAGTCTTTTGATTTGTCTAATTTTTTTTACAGTAAGATTCTTTTCTGAAGATGACAAGACTCCTTTGAACAGGAACTTCTAAGAGGAAACATAAAGTCACATAAATTTTCAAGAAACGAGAGGTTAACACTGAAGACACTTCAACTTATTCCTAAGAACATAAAAAATAATAGGCCTAATTAAAAAAATAATTATTATTTAAAAATGTGTTATTTAAGAATAATTATTGGTGGGTTGGTATAAGGCAGTTGTTTGTAATTCAGTCACATGACTTTTTATCCTGCTGACATCTAGCATTGGTTTACAGTAGGCCTACAGTATGTTTTACATAATCAATATGATATATGTACTATATAATTCCATTGCATCAATACTGACGTGGGCTACAGAGTAGCTACTTTTTAAATGTGGGAATGAAAAAACAACTACTGTGTTTTGTCTAAAATGAATATTGTAAAAAAAAAAATGTAAAGAAATTTGTGATGTTAGAGATTTCTAAAATGTATTTTGTTCATGTTCTTGTCACTTCACCTGAATAACGTTCAGTTACGTGAGAGGAGCATTTTTATCATCTGACTGCGGAGTGTTTAATGTTCATATCTTTCTTATACAAAATATGGCCACCAGGCATCGGACGTCCATAATGTCAGATTGGCGTTGGACATAACGCCGGATAGGCGTTGCATTTTGTTTGAAAATGAAAATCGGGTAGACGTCAGTATTTGACGTTGACTTACTGTTGGATTTTGGTTACATAACACAAAAACAATAAAATATCAACGTCAGGTGACGTCGGTATTGGACGTCAATTCAACATTGACATTAGACGTTAAATTTGTGCTGAATTTTGGTCAACTTAACCAAATGTCAACGTCTTATGTGTGCCTGCCATAGCTGGATAATCAAATCTCGCGCGCGCTTTATGGCCTTTTCAACGCGTGTTTTATGGGAAAACGGCTCCAAAACGTTCAAACTCAAAGATAATTCATACTGGTTGATAAAAGAAACGATCCAAAAGAACAGTTTTTCCTATTTGTAAGCTGCTTGCTTTGACCACCAGAGAAACTGAAATCCCACGTCAACAATAAAATATGTGTAAAAACTGCATAAACCTTTTGTGTGAATTAAAAAACGCCAATAACACCAAACAAAAACTCAACAAAAACATACACAAAACAGCTTTAAAAACCCGCATGTTAATTAAAAATTGTATTACACGGCTCTCTGGAATGCTTGATTCTGATTGCTCAGTTGAGACATTTGCAGATTATTTTCTAATAATAACCGCTTCAAAGTAATAACGCATAGCCTGTACTACTTGTATGTTTAAAATCCCTCCGCGCCAACAAAGATTACCGTTTGGCGCCATCTTGTGACAAACACCGGACAACCACAATTAACAATGGAAAATTTTCCTATTAATAATTAATATTATTCATATGAAGATGTTATAAATTGTCTTACTAACGTTTGAATGTTAGTCACGTGGTACTATATCGTTTTGCGATATTTTAGTATAAAATGTTAATTTAAAACAAATATGCTAATAAAATGTTTCAAATTCATATTCATGTTCAGTTCCTTATGTGGCAAGTAGCCGTGTAATAAGCGGGATAATGGACAGGCATCGCAAAACAAGCTCCTTCAGCGTGATACAAGACCCTCCGGCTGCCTGCACATTATCCCTTATGCCTGTTTCACACATACTCCGTGTGCAGTGCGTGTGCGTTGCGTATTTTTTTCCGCACCCATGTTAACGGATCAGTGCGTTCACACTGCATGCGTTTGCTGTCCGTCAGTGCGTTGCAGATGCGTTGCGTTTGCAGCAGTGTAGCGATCGTCTATTTTTGCTGTGCTGGAATCCGTCACAGCAGATTGTTTGTGGGCAAAATGAACGTGAAATGCCATTAAATTGT
>JAUMHQ010000089.1:2485104-2500216 GCA_032361165.1 Enteromius paludinosus | reverse complement strand
TGTATTGGTTTTGCATAAAAGCGAGGATTGAACCGGCAGCGTAGCGCACTGCAAACGTGTCCTGTGTGAAAGCTCAAAGACCGCTTCCTGCTTCTCCACCGCAGACGTAACGCACACGCAACGCAAACGCACTGCACACGGAGTATGTGTGAAACAGGCGTTAGCCTACATATTAACTGCAATCAGTATATTAAAAAAAGCCTGTTATGTGATATTTTATTCAATTTGCAGGTTTTGTTGTTTTTGTGGCTTGTATGCCAATATGCCAATAAGAGACTTTTAAAAAACTTTTTTTTTTTTTTTCAATTATCCAAATGACTTATTAAAAGCGTCTACAAACTATCAGGTAAAGCACACACCATAGATTTATACGTCTATTTGTCTATATGAAAGATACACACAGAGGTCCCATGGTTAATCCACTGATCTATAACAGAGAATATCATAAATATATATCATAGCTTAAGTTTGTAAACAACGGTTTCGAAGCTTCACGAGGCAGAACTTTGAAAACAACCATCACTAAAAATAGATTCGTTACTTTTAGCGATGCTGCGACCCTTCGTGAATTGATCAATAAGTAGGACATATTTTCCGATTATGACGCGCTGCCGATCTCTCCAGCGCGGCAGATGGCAGTAGAGAGTCGATCTATTGGTCCTTGACTCCAGAGCAGAGACACAGAGAAACACGAACACAAACAAACGACGCTCCGCGGACTGAAAGCAAGTCGAACGCCAAACTGTGCTGTCTCTGTACAACTTAAAGGTAAGCGATGCCTTTTCGGTCTCACGAGCTTTACCTCAAACTCTAAACAAAATGTACGTTTCTAGACGCAAGCTCGCTGAAATCACAGTTCCCTCTAATGCATGCCGATAGTTTGACAACGTGTACAATTGAATGAAGTTGCCACTGTCAGCTGAACATATAATAGACTGGACTGAGCCTGACAAACTGAATTTGTTTATTACAGAGAGAGGGTGACAGGGCTGGTTGTTTTATGTAAAAATTTTAGTCGTTTTCTGAATACAAATGACGTAACCTAACGAGACGAGTGATGTTATGCTGATTTCGGATTACTAGTATAAATTGTTGGGAAGGTTGCTGTTACGGATTTACTGAATTACCCTATTTAAAATGTTAAAAGCAGGCAGGGTTAACCATACAGTAGCTGCGAATCCTTCATCACAGCTCTTCTTCTGATCACTCTGAGGTTAAATACAGATTTAAAACCACAACAAGGTATAGTTTAAAAGTTATGATCAAATCTATGCATAGCAATGACGGGAAACCCTGGCTTCAGTGCCTTGGGGGAAGAAAAAGAGAAAAATACTACAGTTAATCTTAGCAAATGAAGCATATATGTATAAAACAGTTATCGTATAAGCATGGGTCCTATTCCGTGTCCTGTTTTAGTGGCAGGTATCAGGCTGGAGTTTGGGTGAGCTTCCCATGGGTGCAATTGTGTGCCGGCACGGCCGCTCGCTCCTGTCCCGTCACAGCAGGGCCAGTCACAAGGGCTCTCTGATGGGTGGGGATGACTCTCTGGACGGTCTGGACAGACAGGAGGACATTGCTCAGTTTCCATATGTGGAGTTCACAGGCCGAGACAGCATCACCTGTCCTACCTGCCAAGGGTCTGGACGTATCCCATCAGGTATGGATGGCAAAACAAACACATAATATGCAAATAAATCCTCAAATGTGGTTTTCTGGATTTTTTTTCTTCTCATTTTGTCTCTCATAGTTGAGGTATACCTATGATGAACATTACAGGCCTCTTTCATCTTTTTAAGTGGGAGAACTTGCACAATTGGTGGCTGACTAAATACTTTTTTTGCCCCACTGTAAATGTATATACATTTGAGTATGTACTCTGTGTTTGTATTTATTTATAATAATGAATATACATAGTGCACATATTATGCAAACAAAAGCTTTTATTTTGGATGCGATTAATCACATCACTGATATAAATACAAATGCATGCATGTAGATATTTAAGAAAATGTTTATATATTAAATAAATTGAAGTATGAAGCATTCGACAGCTCTAATTATTAGTATATTTACGCTGTATTTCCCATTAGTATCAGTGGTTATTTCTGTAGAACTAGGTTCCTTGCTTTAGTGAAGGTATATACAAGTCTTTCTTTTATTTGCGTTTAAGTTCTAGAAACAATTTTACACAATGATCACATCCATTCATAAGGTGTTGCGTATAAACAACCAGTCACTCGCCAGATAATCTGTGGTATTGATTTAGGATCATGAGGATTGTATAGATGACCACATGCACTTTGGAGTGACTCTACATGTTATCTAAACTTCTTATTGAATCAGTTTTTTTTTCCTTTCTCTCTCTCTCTCTCTCTCTCTCTCTATCTCTCTCTCTCTTTTAGGGCAGATGAATGAGTTAGTTGCTCTGATCCCCTACAGCGATCAAAGGTTACAGCCAAGGAGAACGTAAGTGATCACACATAAATCTATTGGAAACAGTCTCGAGGTGTGTTAATGGGGTGGTTGACCTAAAAATGAAAATGATGTCTTTTGCACGCCATCAAGGTGTTCCAAACATGAACGTGAGTTTCTGTGCAACACAAAAGAAGATATTTTGAAACCAAAGACTTGACTTCCGTTGTATGGAAACAAAATATTATAGGGACCAGAAAGTGTTTGTTTACCCACATTATTCAAAATATGTTGTGTGAAAGAAAGAAACTCATACAGAGCAAATAATGGCAGAATTTTCATTTTCGTGTGAACTGTTTCTTAAAAAAAAAGGTCTTAACAGGCAAAAATTGATTCTTGATTTTGCAATTCTTCTCTTAACAGGAAGTTATATGTGGTGCTGTCAGTGATTTTGTGTCTGCTGGCGTCTTTTTTGGTGGCATTCTTCCTGTTTCCACGTCCTGCGCTGGTTGTTGACGATGGCATTCGCTCTGTGACTCTGCACTTTGACCGTAACAACAGCAAAGTGATCATCAACATGACGGTGATTTCTTATTTTATGAAGGATTACACTTTTACCCACCTTTGAAGCATCCTAGGTGTATGTGACTTTCTTCTTTCAGACGAATCCAGTCGGAGTCCAGACCCCTCCAAGACTTTTAAATGGGTCTAAATGGCTGATAGCCGTTACACTTTGCATGTGTGTATTGGTAGTAGGGTTGGGCGATGTCGACCAATTTGGGGGGTGTTAGTTGTAACTAAAACACCAAGCCCCGCCCCATGACTGTCAAAACAGTGTTTGCGCGAGCAAGTGAGAGAGGATTGAGCGCAGGAGTGATCGTGCACGAGTGCTTGACTTGCACGCGGATGACACATCTAGCGCGCGCGAGGTATTAATATGAGTTTGCAGCCCTATTTCTTCGCATGTACATCTGTTTTCCTCTCGTGGAAATCATTTACCGCGCTCGCCAGCATCAGTGGTGTGCTCGCTTATTAATGCCATAGATTTGCCGCCATAGATTAAGTGTGTTTTTCGCAAACTGGTTGCTGCTGCTGTGGCGGGGCGGAGCATCGCGTTGCCGGCTCAGCAACGTGATGTCTATCGGCCATCGGCGATGGCATCCTCTATCGACCCAACCCTAATTGGTAGTAAAACTTCGGCTTCGGGGGTGAATAAAGTCCTTCTGTAGCGAATCCATGTGGTTTTGTACGATCAATATCCATATTTCACTTAAACACTTTTTTTGAAACTACATTTCCCAGAGGCGCAAGCGAGCTGCATACTACCGGTTTCCAATCAGCAGACCTGAGAGAAAAGTGCTTGAGTTTGAAATATGGATATTTATCGTACAAAAATGCATGGATTCACTACAGAAGGACTTTATTCACCCCCCGGAGCCACGTGAGGGATTTTTTTATTATGAATACGCACACGTTATTTCACGTCTCCCGAAGTATAATGGCGATCACCCATTTAAACCCATTCAAATACTTAAAGAGGTCTGGGCAATTTTTTCATATCTGCGATTGGATTCATCTGAAAAAAGAAAGTCACATACACCTAGAATGCTTCAAAGATGAGTATAAGACAGGATAATAAAAATGTTTGGGTGAACTATCCCTTTAATTAATAAAAAAACTGGTTTAAATTGCTTGTTATTTGGAAACACCCTGGAACTAAAATTGTCTCCATTAGATTATATGTGGCATTTATATGTAAAAACATATATAAGTCACGTGTCATAGCAATCGTAATGAAGACTGATGAAGTAGATATCACAATTTTCCAGAAAGTGGCTACAACACCTACGTAACTTGCAAAAATAACATTAAGGACCGACAAACAGAACGGGGCAGACAAGACTATAAATATACACACACACACAGACAATTAGGGAAAACTGAAGACAGGTGAGCAGACACAGGTGGAGACAACTTAACTAATCAAACAAACAAGAAACGGAAAAGTGTCCAAATAAGGGCAAAGGGGAAACTGGGGAAAACGAAACCAAAACGTAACATTCTAAGGAATATTGTAATATCTTGGGGGTAGAGATTACAATGCAGCTCCAGTCTAGAATTATTCCATTGGATATCAAAATATTGTATGTGCAAAATAACAAAGTTCTGATATTATTTGCTTTCAACCAGGCACAAAATTGACAATAATAAACACAAATGTTGTCTTTGTACTGTACTGATTACTGTCTGGGTATTTATTTTATTAACAGAGCTCTCTGAACATCACCAACTCTAATTTCTTCACGATGTTGGTGGACAGCGTGAGCTGCCAGGTGCTCTACATGAAGACGGTCATCGGATCTCAACTACTTGACAATGTCATTCGCATTAAACCTCTCAGCCAGAGACAGGTGTGATGAGAGTTTTCTACTGTTCAGAAGTATATGCGCAGTCAGATTATTAAGAACTCTCTTTTTGCTCACCATTTATTTGATAAAAAATGCAGTAAAAGACTAATATGTTGTCCACGTCCCTCTGCACTGAAAAAATCATGTGAATTGATTTTAACTAAGAAAAGACAAGTAAATAAGAACAAATAAATTATTGACAATCAATGCAATGGCATTTTTCAAACTTTTTAAAATTACATTTCGAATTAAAACAATGTCATAAAAAGAAGAATATGACAAATAAGTTTTCAACACATTAAAATAGTATTAATCAAAATATAATTTGTACTGCAGAGGTGGCACAGAAGAACACAAGTGGCTTATAGGAAGATTTTCAAACATTTAATGAGTGCATTTAAAGTCATGTTAAAATTATTGTTTTAAAAACAATAACTCAAATTCTATTAAAAAAAAAAAAAATTAGATGTATTTAGTCCACCAGCAGTCACCGATTTTATAATTCAATCATTCATTCAAATAATTTGTTGGAACTGCTGATTCATTCATGATTGGGTAAATCACAAATCACTGACTCATTAGATTCGTTTAAACACTTTTTTTCATGAATAAAACACTGCTAAAGCAAATTTCGGCTTTACATTTCAAACATAACATTTATTTAAAACATATGTATCTTTTTTAACATAATTAATTTCCATACTGTCACAACTTCTGATCAATTTAATGTCTTTTTCTGTGTCAAGAAAAAATTTCTCACTTTCAAAAAAGAAAATATCTTTCCGGCCCCAGACTTTTGAACACTATAGACAATCTTTGAGTGAGATAAATGATACAGACACTGATTGTTATATGCCGGATAGTAGTTATTGTGGTTTCTTTTTAATGCAGGTCAACTTCACTGTCAGTATGGAGATTGGAGGAAGTCTGTCTTATGTTTAGTGAGTATTAAATCAATGCATTGTACAAGCTAATCCCCGTGAATCTGTGCATCTGATCTTATTTTAATGTAATATTGTGACTCTTTTTCTCAGTGCCTTTTGCACAATGGCAAGCATCAAGGTCCACAACATTGTGGTTTTTATGCAGTAAGTCACTTTGATTTTACATCCTTTTTTTGTCTTCTGGTGCTGTTCTACGTTGGGAAATTAGAGGTGAAGTGAAGCGTAAAAGTGCAATCACATAACGAAAGTTCACAGGCAAGAAAAAGTCAGTGTGGCATATTTTGCATGATCAGCTTGAACACGAGCACAACTTCAGATTGCATGGATCACTTCTAAGTTTTTCCTGGAAGGCTGTGTACACACAGCAGCAGAGCCCTGCTGAAAAAGTCCAGCCTGTTCTTGGCTGGTTTAAGCTGGTTTTAAAGGGGGTTTGGCCACATTTCTAGCCTGCCAGGCTGGTCTTAGCTGGCTTAGACTGGGAGGCCAGCTAAAACCAGCTACTTCTAGCCTAACCCACCCAGCCTAGGCTGGTTTTAGCTGGGGGGGGGGTTTCAGCAGGGAATATGGTTGTCAGTCCTGTATTGAGTCCCTAATACAGTTACGTTTGCACACCGTTATTTAATGATGTGACAACCACATTCTGTAACCAAATTCACACCTGGACATTTTCAGGATTCACAACCTCATTCTTGTTATACGCACTGTGTGAACAGAACAGAACTGGACCACTAGGGCCATGTTCACACAGCAGCAGAATACAGTTTGTCCTGTATTTGAGTCTTGTAATGTCTTGTTCACACAGCAGCTTGTGATAAGTCTTTCAGTTTTATGGACATCGCCATCTTTGATATTACTTTGGTCAGTGTTGCTATGGTTACTGGTAAGGAATACAGATTTGTCAATCCCAAATACAGGACTGACAACAGTATTCTGCTGTTGTGTGAGCATGGCCCAAATGTGGTCCTTAAAAACTATTTTGTCCCCTGATAAGCTACTTTTTTGAGTGTGGAGTGTTACTCGTGAAATGGTCCTAACTGCTTCTCTTACACACCCCAGGACCTCTGTGAAAACGTCCTACATGGTGCGCGCGGCACAGAACACACTGGAAGCGTACCGCTACATCGACTGCGGGGCTAACTCCACCGTCCACCAGCCCTCAGGACTGGTCTGGTCTAAACCTCAGGATAGGAAACCGCTCAGGTGAAGCATCAGCCAGCGGACGCTCATCCTCAAGACGGTTTGATTCTCCATGGCAGCTCTGTTTAATCCATTCTGACTCCAGATTTTGTGCTGCACTGAAGCTGAACCCACTGAACAGAGCAGCTGTGAAGGAAGAAATGGCTTGAATTGATTCCTCAGCACAGATGATGATGGTGTGATAACTAATAAATGAAAAACAGAGCTCTTTTTAAAGGCTTTGCCATTTCAAGAGCTATCGTGTTCATTTATAATCTTATATCATTTTGCAGTGATTGGTAAAAAAGGAGATTTAATTAATGAATTTGTCAATGATGAGGTGCACTTTAAAATGCTTAGATTTGATGTATGAGCTGTGTTGTGAAATAATATTTGATTTAAGTCTTATGCAAATGTCTTTGCAATGCCAAAGGTTTCAAGTCGTTTCTCCGATTTTTAAAGGGACACTTTCAGCAATATTAGTATCAGCCACATAGACTGTTGTGAAAAAGATTCAGATACTGAGAGCTTTTACAAAACACCCAAGTACCGCTTTGCTCCTGTGATGCCTTGAAAACTGAGAATGTTTTGTTTCCACTCAAACTTTAGGGCTTTAAGTTTTTAGACCAATGCATTAGACCGTCAGGAACTGTGAGAATCAGCTTACTGGTTTAGTCTCTGAAAAAAGGTTCAAAAGCTATTCTTTGGTTGGTATCCTTTCAAAAGGTACTAGTATAGGGACTAATGTGTATATGTTTTGTGCTAATATATAACTTTAAACTACCAATATGCAAGTTTATATGTAAAAGAGTGTAGAGGGCAAAGGTGTACTTTTTGGAAGGAAAAAAGTGACCGTTTTTGTGCCTTTTTTTTTTGTATCGGTTTAAGAAGGGCAGTCGTTTCTATCTGAAGTTGTACATTTGGATAATTTATTGCTATTTTTTTATATTTAATCTGCTTATCTTGCCTTGCGATTTGATTGTGTTTTTCATTGTATGAACTGAGAAAAATAAGATGATAATAAAAATGCTTAAAGCAGTTTTTTGTGAGTTTGTGAAAAAATAACCCTCTTTTAATATGTTTGTATTTTTGCATAGCCAAACAAGTTTTATATATGTGACATTTTAAATATAAATCATCCGTTTCACTTCAGTAGGACTGTTTTTTTTGCTCAACTTTCATGTAATTTAGTAGCATTAAACCAAAGAATCATCCCTGAAGTGATGCAGCATCAAAAGCCCTGATGAAATCCATTTCACAAAACTCCAGAGACTCTTTGCACATGGATGGGGTTTAATAATTAATTTAGCAAAGCTTATTCTATAGATATATCTTCTTTCTCAAGCTCAAGTCCACTGCATTGTTGTTTCCAGTGCTCTTTATACCCTGCAGATTTGTCTCCGCAGCATTTACATCTTGTTCTGGCATCGTTTTTGTCCTAACAGCTGAACTATTGGTTGACTCTGGCACGTGTTAAGATCAGACAGCGATCGCTCATTTGTACTTAACAGGCTCATATCAGGAGACACTGGGATCACTCAAGGTACAGTATGATTTTTTTTTTCCTCCTTGTCTTGTAATCACCATGTCCGTTTGCTGTAATATGTGCTCTCGTTTCCATCTATGATTGCGTTCTACAGAATGAGTGAAGCTGTGGTGACCGGGGTGAGAAGGTTGAGCACCATCTCGGAGCAGGACGTGGACGCTGGAGCAGAGCCCGTGTCCCTCGGGTCCTCGGGGGACAGTGAGTGGGCAGGATCCAATGCTTCGCTCTGCTCGCGGGGAAAACCCAGCGTCCAGAGCAGCACCTTCACCTCCTTCGAGTCCAATCAGCCTGACGCTGCAGGTACATCTTCAGTGCTTCTCTCTTTGGATGGTAATGGTGTCCAGCGGGTAGACTCTGGTCTGGGACAATATCCTTTTACCTGTTTAGCTTTTAACTGCACTCCGCCTAATGTTGATTTATGTGTCTGCAAAACAACCGTGCTAATATTACGTAGACATTTAAATAGAGGTCCATGTGTATCATTTTGATTTGATATATTCATAAAGAAAATAAATTAAAGTAAAATTACTTTAACCATATTAATATTAATTATTAGTAATATTAAACAATTATTTAATTTGATACATAAAATGGTACATACACTGAAAATGCTGAAATATTTAATAAATGTCTGTTGATTTTTTTAAAGTAAATTTTAAGTTAAAATGGTCCACATAAAAAACACATATGATCCGTAACTCGTGATATGGTTTGTTTTTACATTACTTATCAAAACAAACTTGTTTTTGCTTGCTTTGTTTTTTGTTTTTAAGGCAGTGCAGTATAATTTGGGAAATTACTTCAAATTTCAGGCAGCAACTTTTGGTTTTTAGGTTCATTCATTCTTTTGTTTTCAGTTGTTGTCTATCCTGCAGAAACTACACCGCTAAGATTGCTTTTGGTTGCTGTTCAAAGTCCTTTACTGTTAAAATCAGCTGTTTCGACACAGGTATCGGTCACTCACTCTTGTCCCGGACACACTTGTAAACATGTTAATTTGATGTGCTTGCAGCTCTCTTGCAGAGTGAAGTGCATTTTTATGAGCACTTACACCAACAGATGCTAAAAGACTCCCGGAGTGACAGAGCTTATAAAAGCCTCATGCAACATAGATGACCATAAACCTGTACTTTGAGATAGATATATATATATATAATCATCTCACTATTATGTGTTCATCCTATATAGCAGTCAGTGTCTGTAGCTGTTAGGTTAGTTGACCAGGGGAATGTATACGGTTACATTAATGGCTTCAGGTGACCACTCACTGTGCATTATGTGCTCCATTTCTGCTCCAACAACTCCTAATTTGATTACACGAAGAGAGAGTTCCTGTCTGTAAGGCTTTACGTGTGGCATTACCCTGATTCTGTGCAAAGTGGTAAATGCGGCCACATATGTTCCCCTTATTATAATTCAGAGGAATCGTGCGCTGATGAAAAGATGCATAGATGTTCGATAGCGTCTTATTTCAGCCATCCATCTCTCATTCTGTCTGGAACGGCAGATTGCTGCCATTTTCAGTGTAATTAGAGCAGCCTGTACTTAAATATGTGCACGAATCTCTGCAAAAATAAATAATGCATGCAAGAAGAAGTGTTGAGGTAAAGATGAATGAGTGGTGTACACTGAACCTAACAACCACCAGCACTTCCATCACACACTGAAAGTGAATGTGCAAGGGAATGTTTATTAAAACTAAGTGACCACTCGAATACGGTCTTTTGCAAACATCTGTTTTGTTGATGTCTCTGCAGATGACTGCGCCTCCATTCTGCTGGCTTGTCTCTACTGCCGCTTCTGTGATGTCATGGCCATGCTTCCTGACACTTGTGAGCGAGCGTTTGGCCGCTGCTTCCCCTCTTACAAGTATTACAACACCTCGGATGAGCCGTCCAAGGGAAAAGACTGGTGCGGCTGCAACATGGATTTTGACTGTGGTTGCATGAACTCCTGTCAGGAGGCCAGCGAGCTGATAGAGCTGGCGATGGAGATATCTGAGGTCTGTTACCGCTGAGAGCCTCTCCACTGTCTAGAGCAAATCATCCACACGGAGTCTGAAATTTTCATCCGAAATTTTTGCCTGTTGAAAAAAAAATATGACCCCATTTATTGCTACAAATATACCCCAGTGACTTAACACCAGGGTCACATTTGTGATTTCAGGCAGGAGAAACAAGAGTAAATAAACGTCACATATTGTGCATCCAAAGTTTAATTTTCATACAAATTACGACTTTGATGCTCTTATATTCTCAGATTTGACAGCTGAACCAAAATGCAAATGTCGGGCTTATTTTTTGTGTAAAGCATGAAAAATGGTCAGTGTGGGTAAGATGAGCCACTTGCAGAGGTGACATGTAACATAGAACTTTAAATGTCTTTTCACCTCATAAGATGTTATGTGATTTGCTTATGGCCATAAAATGGTGTGAATATGCTGCAAAAAGGAGTCCTAAAACCCAGAGACGGGTTAGTATTTAGGTACATTCTGGATTTAGTAACACTTGAGTAATTACAAGTGGGTTCCCATGTTCTTAACTTTAGTGCACTGTTACAAATCTTGATTTATTTAGAATGATGTAATAACACTATTGGGTACTATAATTTTACAAAAAGTATTAATGAAACTAATATTTAACGTGATTACCAACTGATTATGTAGGTGGTTAAAATGTTAATTTCACCAGCACATTAATTATGAAACTGTATATGATTTATTACTAGTTCATGGGGGGAAAAAAATTTAGTTACTGATTAGCCAACAGTGAACTACCATGTTCGTCTGAACATGTCTTACTAAATTAATCTGTTTCTTTTTTCTTAATAGTAGTTACTAGAAGGATAATATTGTGTTACCAGGAACCAGGGCCTCTGGGTTACGTAGAAACAAGTCATCCCTGAAATGTCATATAAAGTGTACTGATGCCCTCTGGAGGACAATACAGGCAGCACTCCATAAACCTCCAACGTAACTGATTCAGCAGTCAGAGTTGACAGTTTAATGGACACCATAAATGATGGTCTAACAGATCTGTTCATTCTGCATGAAAAGATTCTAAAAAACATGCAAATTTGTGTCCTTGTTAAATAATACTGATTGAAAACTGTTGGTTGGCATGCATTCATGGTCACTGACCATGGATTTGACTGATTAGTGGACGCGCACGCACAGTACAGTGCCCTCCAATGAGATTTTCTCCCCATTTTAATTGTTTTAATTCAATGGTTGGTTAGAATTTTGTCAATTTTTTGAAAGAAAGTTCAAATGCATAAACAATGCAGATTTATTTCCACAGCCACCTTTGCTCAGATTTACCAAGGGTGCCAATATTAGTGGAGGGCACTGTATGTGATTTGAGATGTCACTTAAGTAATAAATAAAGTCCATATTCTGAGTGAAGATGTTCAGCCATTTTCACTATTTCATTCCATTATTTACAGTGGCATGTAAAAGTTTGGGAACCCCTTGCGGAATACGTGAATAATATTTAAAAAATAACAGAGACCATACGATCTTTATTTAGTACTGTCCTGGGTTAGATCTTTTACATAAAAGATGTGTACATATAGTCCACAGGGATACCCCGTTCAAAAGTTTGTGAACCCTTGACTATTAAAACTGTGTGGATGGTCAATGACTGTTTATGCTTTGTAATGGTTGTCCATAGTTTGTTCTGAACAGTTAAACTAAGCACTGTTCTTCAGTGGTCAGTGCATGCATTTTGTCTGATGCCTCTTATTTTCTTACAAACATTTACTTTTCACAGATTCTGCAAGGGGTTCTCAAACTTTTTTTTTTTAAAACACTGTATTTACAGATCCATTCTCCAAGACACAAGTCCACACTTCCATTCATTGGCCAAACCTTTAGAGAAAACAAGGCACTGCACTAACACCTGGAGAACATGGGAAAATTTAGTCAAAATGCCTCCAGGCTGCAGGACCTGCGACCAAACCAATGCTGCCCATGAAGCAGTCACCATACAGATCCTTTACTGTAATTCTATTTATAGTTTCCCTACACTTCCACCCTCCACGTCACCTCAGCAGTGGCTTCAGTTACTGTTATACGTTTGGCACGAGTCAGCAAGTGGCCAAGTTTGGCATTTCAACTTCAATATGTCTCATGATTCTGAAATCAGTTATGGAGCCCTTGATCATGTGACTGAATTCAGACTGGTGCATGCAGATTGTACGTGGAGCAGACAGACCGCAGACGATGAGCATGGCGAGGGACGACTGTCAGACGCCAGGATGTGAGTATATGTCAATCTAAAATCATAGAAGGGTTTGCCGTTATTGTTACCGTTTCGGACCATACTGGGATAAAACTCTGCTGAGTGAAACGTAAAAATTTTAGCACTGCAAAATGCACAGTAAATAAAATAAGATAGAAACATATTTAATCACTTTTATCTTTCTGTAAAAGGTTAACCTTAAAATCACGAGTGAGTTGTTTACTTCATGTTGCAGTGCTTTTCTAATTTAAGAACTAAGCTTACAGATGGAAAGCATGAGGTCAAGTTTACAGTGTGTGTATTTTGGGTAAGTGGGGGAAAGTGTATGTAGTCGATAAAAGACACTCTTATGTGATCTTACAAAAGTGATACTGGCATGGTGAATTAATATAGGCAATATGCCACAATTACTATATTCAGATAAAATATTTAGATACTAATTCATAGAACATGATACTGTCATTGTTTTGCCAGACATTTGTCAGAATGGTACATGTAATAGGAAAAAAAAAAAAAAACGATTATAATATTAATTATATTTAGAAGTAAAGACATATAATTATGTGTAATTATTCGTAAAATATATTCTATATGTGTGTGTTTATATATAGATAATAAATATACACAGAATACATATATATTATGCAAACATACTTTTATTTTGTATGCAATTAATCACAAATAATCATTTCACCGCACTAGCTATTACGTTTAAATCACTACTCGTTAATCTTTTGTTGAAGTACACTTATTTAGATGTGTTGACTAACATGCTAAAACAAATACATGCACATGTAAAATAAAATAATAATTTGACATGTCATAATACTTTTAACTATGTGTTATGTAATATTACATTTTGCAACCTTTAATTATTAAAATGTGCAATTACAAATATATTGAAATGCATGACATACTGTACTACATAGGGGAAAATAGTTCCAAATTATTACTCCGTTATTGTAATATTACTATAATAAACACCAAGTATATACATGCTTGAACTATTTTTCCATATGACTACTTTTTATAGAAGTATGCTGAAATGTACAACTTTTTCACAATGGTATTACCATAGTGCGTTTTTGTTGGATATTCAGCTTCTACTGAAATACTGAATGAAGTATAAGTAATTTTTCCCCACAGTTATGAGTGTTCATCAGAAGATGGAGTCACATGGACAGTGGTCAGTCCTTTCGTCTTCACCTATCGAATCATTCAGTGTGAGAGTCTTCTAGATGCAAGCAATGACACCTTGCTCTTCGGCCATATCTCCAGCCCTGCGGAGCTCCAGGCCCTCAAGAGCAACAGTAAAGGAATAAAGCGATTCGTTGTGATTGACGAGACTGTTAATGATCTATATGGCTCCAAGGTGAAAGCATATTTTGAAGCAAGAGGGGTGACCTGCAAGATCCTGCCATTACCCACAACTGAGGAGAACAAGTCCATGACCCTGGTGACCAGAATCTTGGAGGAGGTCCATAAGTTTGGGATCGACCGGCGTACTGAGCCCATCATCGCCATCGGTGGTGGTGTTTGTCTGGATATCACGGGTCTCGCTGCATCACTGTATCGCAGACGTACTCCATATATCCGTGTGCCTACTACTCTGCTGGCTTACATCGATGCCAGTGTGGGGGCAAAGACTGGGGTCAATTTTGCCAGCGGGAAAAATAAGCTGGGCTCATACATCCCACCTGTGGCAGTGTTCCTGGACAGAAGCTTCTTCTGCACTCTGCCACGCCGCCATGTTTCTAATGGAATGGCCGAAATGCTGAAGGTACATTGCATGATCTCCTCTAAGCCCGCCTTCCGAAAATGAAAAACAACAAACACTACCCTTCACTGCTCAAAACTCACGTTTGAATAATAAGTAGCAGGTTCTTTTTTAATTTGAAAACATAACTTAGTTAAAGGTTGTGAGTCAGAAGCAGCAGACTATTCTAGCAGAGGTGGAATTGCTCCACTTTATAGTCTATGTGCACAGTCATAGACTACTCTCCAGGGGCCTCATGTACAAAGACTTGCGTAGAATTAATACTAAAACATTCGGCGTCCATGTTAACGGATGAGTGCTTTCACACTGCACGCAGAAGCGGCGCGTCAGCGCGTAGCAGAGCAGAAGCGTCAGTGCCAGCGTTAGTTTCGGCGCAGAGTCTATTTTTGCTGGCACTGAATTAAAGTAAACTGACCCGATTAACTTGAAAAGTAACGGATTTTACCATAAAATCGTGTAATTGATGTATTTCGTGTTTCACGCTCATCATATAAAATGCACAAAAACACACAACTCGTATAGTAACCTATAGTTATTGTTATTTAAATCGATCAAATTCTATATTAAACCGATAGTCTGTGATGATCTGTTGACTTTTGAGTGCCATA
>JAUMHQ010000089.1:2474644-2485097 GCA_032361165.1 Enteromius paludinosus | reverse complement strand
AGTAAATCCCAACGTGAGCGTGAAATCTGGCGTACGCAGAGTTTTTGTGCGTACGCAGCATTGATACATGAGGCCCCTGGTTTTAGGAGTCAGCCCTCCATAAATGTGCTGATTTTTGATTAACTGTTATGGGAAAGTGTTGTAAACATAACTTAACACTGATTTCTAGTTATGTCCTCTTTTTAGAAGCACAAAGTAGTTTTACTTTCACAGCGACACACAGCGTCTCCTGAACATGGCGCCTGCAGCAACACTACAGTCAGAATAATAGCTCCGCCTTCTTTCTTTGTGTAAACATTTGGGCAAACAGCTTGTAACAATCCAAAGGGAAAAGAAAACTTGAAATTGCATCATATGACCCCTTAACACATTTTAAAACTGACACTTTATAATAATGTTTGTAGTAAAGTACATTTTAAATCATCGTCTTAATAATCTTAATCTTATTTTTCTTATCTTATCTTAATCACTTGTTTTTTATGTGTTGACTAAGTCTAGATGCATAAATGCATAAACTCTGAAAGTTCAAGTATGTTTTTGTTCCCATAATATGAAAATCAATGGGGACCAGACTTATTTAAAAAACGTTTAAAATTCTTATCAAACCAAGACTTTGAGCATTATTGGGAAGTCTATTTGAGGTCTTGTTTCACCAATACTAGTAATCCCCTACAGATGGCGCTGATGAAACACAAAGGACTCTTTGAACTTTTGGAGAAGGATGGCAGACATTTGTTGGATACCAGTTTCCAACCATCGGGGAGAAAGCCAGAAAACATGCACACGGACGTAGCATGTGTGTCCACGAGACTGGCCATTGAAACCATGCTGGAGGAACTTGCCCCAAACCTGTGGGAGGACGATCTAGACCGGCTGGTGGACTTTGGCCATATCATCAGTCCAGAGCTTGAAATGGTGCTGCATATGAGGACTCAAACTAAAACTGTTAGTCTTAAATTACTCTAACCGGAGTCATTTTTTCTTTGATACAGAAAATACTTCCTGCACTCCTGCACGGAGAGGCGGTGAACATTGACATGGCTTTCATGGTCTACGTGGCTCATGAAAGAGGCTTACTGACTGAAGAGGAGAAAAGACGTATCATTGTGTGTATGCAGAGTCTAGATCTTCCTGTGTGGCATTCAGACTGTACTCTGGATCTAGTACTGAAGTCTCTGACTGAACGACTCAAGCATTCAGGAGGATTTCTTAGAATGCCTCTACCGACAGCGCTGGGAAAAGCAAGTATGTGAAATGTAAAAAGAGGAACTATACTTTTGCCCACCACCATTAAATGTGTACTCAGTAGATCTATGGAAAACTAAAGATGTCAAAAAAGAGTTTAGTCCAACTTTAAGTGCTCGGAGCACATTTTGCCAAACACCATAAGACTGTGACATACTGTAGTTTGTTTCATTTCCTTTAATCTGTCTTTTTTATACCTGGCAGGGATCTTCAATGATACAGAAGAGAGCATTGTGTGCCAAGCGTTCAAGAAATGGTGTGATGAACTGTGTGAAACCACCATGAAACCAGAATAACACACCACAGGAAATGTTGAGTCATATTCCTGAACCAAAAAAACCCTCTGTGCTGCAAAATGAAATGCACCAAATCATGAATGAAAACCTCCAGAAATTGCGAAAACCGCTCAGTTTTATTTCAATGTCTGTAACATTTTCATTCCCAATACACTTGACAAGCTTTAAAACCCAACGATTAAATGCTACTTTCCTCATAAAGCCTCTCAGCGGATGCTTCATGCTTTGAGTGAAAGGTGACTTTCCCAACAGGTTTGAAGTGGGCCGGCTTCCAGTACTGAATTCATAGGAAATGAATGCTTTTATAAAGAAATTCAACCAAACGAAAGGGGGGGGTGGGGTGGGGGAATCAACATTACAAGCTCCTTTATTAAATAATGTTTGGTTAAGCTTCAAAAATATAAAACAAAAGTACATAAAAAAAACGAAAACCATCTTTAGCCGAGACACTTCTATAAAAGACAGACTGTGTTTGTTATTAAAAGACATTTGGTTGAAGTTCCACGGAAGCCTGTTTTGAAGGCACCTTTCATTGGCGTCACTGATACATATGCGTTCATACAGGAGCCTTGTGCTTTACCTGTTACCTGATTGTCTAAATTATTGCTCAGAAAAAATTGCAACAGCCAGTTTTGCTATACATCCACAACGAGATACATAACACTTTCACTGCATATTTAGACTCCACTTGGAATTTGGCAACATTTTAGTAGTCAACACTGTGTAACATTACATTCAGAGGACGACTTTCAGTAGTTTCTGTCTATAGGGGAAGGGAGTTTATGCAATACACTATTCTTGAACGTTTTGTAGTGCTTCTAGACACTTCAGCTTTAAGCCGGAATACAATACAACCTTGATCAAACTCTACGCGTCAGTATTAACTAGGTTTAATGGTCCTACTGAGAGTTTATCCCCTCTACTTCACCCGAGGACCGAAGCCGTTAGGTTCCACAGTCTAAGACTAAGTCTAAAATCACATATACAGAATAGAATATTTTACTTAAAGGGATAGTTCACACAAAATTTAAAATTTGGAACATCGCTGCCTTAAGTCTCACGTCGCTGCGAACCCATGTATTGTACAATTTTAGAAACATAGGTTTTTTTCTTTTTTGGAAATTGGCAGTCTCTTATTGTTTCTGCCTCAAAATTAAGAATTTATTAATTTATTAATTAAGAATGTAAACTTAAGACTTGCATGATATAAACTCACAAAACTAAAACACAAAAGTCCAAATTGTGAGATAAAAAATTGTAATTTGCCATTTATATTTTTAAATCTGGAACAAAAACATCAAATCTGTTAATTACTGTTAATAACATTGCGAGGCGTAAACTTGAGAAAAAATTTTTTTTTGCATTTCTAGACATTTTTCTAAAAGTTATGAGTTTATATTTAACAGTTATGTTTATTTCTGATTTAAAAATCCAGAATTGTGTGATATTAAGTTACAACTGCGTTTTAAATGATACAAATTTTGTATTTTGTGGTGGAAACCCAGTTCCAGCCCCATTCACTTTCATTTTCTGGAAAACAGCATTCATTCTCTGCTGAATATCTCTGTCTGTGTTTCACCATAGAAATAAAGTCATTCATGTTTGGAACAACATGAGGAGGAGTGACTGATGACACAACGTTTTGAGTGAACTATTGCTTTAAGAGACAGATTTGTAATGTAAGGCACTTTACAGTGGTCTGACTATTTTACCTATGCTAAACTCTTACAACATCTTTCCATTACACACGGGCTGATTTCTTCACTGAAGGTGATCTTTGCATAGTTCTATGAAACAGCACATAACAGTTGCACCTATACGTGATCAAAGGCAAACATCAGTACATCTGAGTTGAGCACAGTAGAAATATACAGTAACAGTACAGCTTATTATTTCAAACAAAGTCAGTCATGTCACACCATGTAAGAATTAAAAAACCCAAACAAGTGTTATAATAAAAATACAAAATATTTTTTCTTTGTCTTTTCTTTTTTTAGTCTTCAACATATTATCATTCTTCCAGTGTTGTTGCCACCAATATATAAAAAAACCCAGATCTTACTACTTTATTTATATAGATATATACATGTATCTGGGACAGTGTATAAATGTATGGCATATTAGAACAGAAATTAGATTTTTTTTTTATGTTTTAAGGGTAATACATTTGAATTTCAAAGTCTGAATTATTATGACTATTCATTTAGTTATCAAATATGTTTTAAGAAATGATTTCACATTCTTATGGATTATTTTTAATTTATGCACTGTAAGATGCACTGTGTTAAAACGCATCCTCAGGGTTTATTACGAAATGCATGAGGTGAAATACATTTGCATAACTATATAGGCACTGCATATAACGGCAAGAAGAGTTTTTGAAGGCTCTCAGCAGAGTTAAAACTGAATATTGCTTATTGCTTGGCACATTCCACAGAACATCTGGAAATTTGTAATAGTTTTCCAAATGCTGTGTGCAAACCGTCCTTCCACGTGTGCATTTCTTCAGCCTCTGGGTTTAAAGATTATTCCACTGTGCTACATAAAATCCACCTGGACCAGAAACATTAAAGGGGTCATATGATGTTGCTAAAAGGAACATTATTTTGTGTATTTGGTGTAATGCAGGGCTTTCCAAACTCTGTCCTGGAGGGCTGGTGTCCTGCAGAGTTTAGCTCCAACCCTAATTAAACACACCTGAAGCAGTTAATCAGGCTCTAAATAGGCGTGTTAAAAACTTCCATGCAAATGTTGAGGCAAGTTGGAGCAATTTACATTTATACTGTACATTTTTGTTTCCCCTCTAAGTCCTCAAAGCTTATTGTTCTTAAAAAGCGAGGTGTGCTCTGATTGGCCAGCTATCCAGTGCGCTGTGATTGGTCGTAAATGCACTAAACACTTTAATATTTGTGATGAACTGTTCTGGAACAGGGTTGTGAACACAACTTAACACTGATTTCTAGTTGTGTCCTCTTTTGGAAGCACAAGAAAGTAGTTTTACTGTCACAACGACACACAGCGTCTCCAGAACATGGCGCCTGCAACAACACTACAGCCAGAGAAAGGAAAACATGAAATCGCATCATATGACCCCAGTGTTTAATACTGAGAGAATATTGCCAATGATCAATAACTAAATTAAATAATTTAGGGTCAGCTATTTCAGATCAATATACTTCGTCCCTCTATTGTCTCTGTGCGTTTTCATCTGGAAGATACGATTTGCTCAAGTTTCCTTAACATTCATCAGAAATTTTCACAACATTTATGAATTAGTTACAATTTATGTAGCTATGCTAAGGGAGCATTTCACCCAAAAATGATAATAATAATAATAATAATTTAGTTCCTTCACTTTTTTACAATGAGGAACCATAAAAACTTGAATTTGGCTCCTTTAAGTGCTTGTTTCAAACATGCATATATCAGTGGCTCATCGGTCTTCAGTTTCCTCAGTTCAGTGACTCTTGGACGAATAAGTTCATTTATCATAGGATCAAATGCTGTATTGGCTCATTTCGAGTTGGAGTGTCCGATATCTGCAAGCCTATTTTGATTTAGTAACTTGTAAATCCGTGCTGCTTGAGTCATGAACTCTTTGGATGGATAGTTTGAATTGGTTCAACTAGTTCACTATGAACTATTTCACTATTCACTATTTATTCGCAAACCAAACATCACTCCGGACTGCTCTGGATTACAGGTAATAATATTCTAATAATATTCCGAATACAATATTTCTTGCACATGCTGATCGTTTCACTTCATAAGACACAATATGTCATCATGGGTATTCATTTCATGTTGCCTGTAAGCTTTTTTACTTTCAAAGCGACGGTAGCCCTTGACTTGCATTTTCTGAATCACCAATGACCTAAATTTTCTTTACTGTTCTATTACAGGAAGAGTCACCTACATCTTGGATAATCTGAGGGTGAGTGAATTAACAGCAGATTTTCATTTTTGGGTGAACTATCCCTTTAAACATCAACTGTCGGTCACTTAATATCTACACGTTAAACGGGAAGCATTATGCTCAAGTCATTCCTTTACAAGGATATATATAAAAAAAAAGAGAGAAATAATATTCTTCTAAACTGTGCGCAAACACGCTATTGTACAAAAGAAATCACCTTTCAAGTGCACTTTTATATTATCCCAAAGTTGATTAAATAACTCTAATACACCTACGTGAAGTTACACGAATCAATCTTTCTTTTTTTATGATACTGACCTTGATTATTTAGATATTATTAAAACACAATGAAATTTGGGAAGACGAAACTGGAATATGGTTAAAATACAATAAAATATTGTAAACATAAAAATAGTATTATTTTGCACTTGACAAAACAGGCCGTGCTTGTTCCTTAGCAGTCAACGGGTGTTACCGGTTTCCTCGCACTAACAAACATGCTCGTTTTCCTCCATGTTCACGCTGTCCTTACAGCTGCTTTCGCTGGAGGCTCCGGACGAGCCGGAGGTGAGGAGTGGGTCGCTTGTTGCTACAGATGACAATGTGTCGTCCATCAGGATGTCGTCAAGTTTAGCGCCATGCGCCTTTGGGACGAGGCCGTAAGCATCGCTGGAAGTGCTGGAGTCGTTAAAGGTGATTGTGCCGTCGTTCAGGTCTAGGGTGCTGGAGCGACCCATGTTGGGACAAGACGGGTGTGCGTGAGTGTACATGTCCTGGGTGCAGTTCCCCCGGACTGGCTCTTGTTTGATGGCTCGGGCCGCTAGCTCCGATGAGCAGAGCGTAGACGATACGATGGCCAGTCCGTGAGCACGAGCCTGGATTTCCAGCTCCTGGATTAGCATTCAGCAGATGCAAAAACAATGCAAAAACAGAATACATATACTGTAACTAACTTAAACCTACAAATTGACACATTTCTGGATTTATCTAGATTCAAATATATTATATAAATCTATAACAAATGAATAAAATGATTAAATATTTTAAATATAACATTTACTGTCAGGTTTAACTAAAGACACACAGTGAAGAATTAGCACTGAAAAGGCATGGAAACAGTTATTTTTGCGCCTGACTTTATTGAATATGCATTTTGGGACACAAAATTTATGGGAGGATAGTATTAAAGTGAATCATGCTACGCGCTCATCAAATTACTGGCATTTGCTATAATTATGCTATAGTTGTATTTTATAGCTGTGTATTGATGTGTATTGAACTGACCTGTATCCTGAGCATCAGGTGGCGGTTGGCGTGTTCCAGCTTCTTCTGACGGTTCTCCAGCTCTTTGGCACGCTGCTGCTCTCTCTGAAGTTTCCTGATGTAATCCACAGAGGCCTTCAGAATAGTGCCCTTGTTCCAGCGCATGTCCCTGAGCAACACACACAAGCAGCTGACACCAGCGCATCTGATAAATTCTCTATCAACAGCACTAATAGCATGTATTCATCTGCTTCATGTGTAAGTGTGTATCTACTGAACACGGCGGTGCTTACGGGTCATTTGATTTAGGAATCAGAGTCCCCAGCTCTTTGATTCGATCGTTAATGTTGAACCTCCGTCGCCTCTCGACTGAAACAGATGAAAAATGCATGTTATATTACACATTTGTATTCATAAACTCAAATAAAGTCACATTTACAGTAATCCACTTGCACCCAAAGTTTATGGGACAAAGACTATAACTTAATTACGTCATTTTTACAAACTGAGGGATGAATAAAAAACATTTTTCTGTTGTAAAACTGGAACAGTGTTTCCGGAAGCTACCCTTATTTGAAAGAAAACTCACTTAAGTTATGGTTGTCCTTTTTTTGCCTTTCCTTAGCAAGAGCACGAACTTCTGCCTCTGAAAAAGATAAAGGAGTTTTAGAAGAGAAACAGAAAGCAGGATATTTATCTGCCATATGTTTTGGCACCCCTGAAATTTTCATAGCATGTTTTCTCTCACCAAAATCCCTTTTCCAAAATCATCTAAATCATTTTCTGAATAGATTATGACCAACAATATTTTTATGCATAAAGTACAATGCACAAGACAAGAGGCTACATTTGGCATAATATACAGTATACAATAAATAATGTACACTACACAGTATTTTTTATTATTTTTTTTTTGCAGTAAGCCAATATTTAATGCGAAACATGACTGAACTTTGAATGAAAAAAGTTTTATAGAACAATTTAACAATTCTGTATCAGTAAATACACTCCATTACAAACATTTTTTGTACCGTTCAACTTTTTTTTTTTTTATACATTAAGTTTGAACTTTTCTTAATTTTTTTTTCTTTCTCAGAATTGCATGAGAAAGACATAAACTTAACTTACAATCTAACAATTTAAGAAAAAAACAAGGTCAGAATTGCAAGATGTAAGGAGTTTATTAGCAAAACCTTTTTAAAACCATTTTCAACAATTATGTTTAAATTAATCTCAAACAAACTACAGTTGGGTTATTTTTATTAGGGTGAAAAATACAGCTAACTAACAAAATAAAACACAAAAAACATGATAACTATTAAATAATAAAAAAATATAGTTACATGTTTTAGCAAATAATCTTAATATTAATTCATTTTCTCACACTTTCATTTACATCTCACAATTCTTAATATGTATTCTGAAATTTACTTTTTTTTCTAATATATAAACTCTAAGAATAAAAATCAACATTGATAATACTCAGAAACAATAATAATAATCAGAAATCTTTCTTGAGCAGCAAAGCAGCGTATTAGAATGATTCCTGAAAGCTCATGTGACACTGAAGTGTGTAAAATATTTTAATCCATACAATGATAATGTTTGTGTTTTGTTAACAAACAAGCAGGAAGAGAAATCTTCGAACGTACCCACAGGAAACCCTTCAGGCCTTTGATAGCTCTCAAACTCGCTACAAGAGCTGGGCTTGTCCATCATGTGCATCATGGCTGGAGATGGATTAACTATGTAGCATACAAGCATATGTTTTCAATCTATCACTCATATCATCATTCACATGACATTTCTACTGACTTTAAAGGGGTCTTATCATGCAATTCCAAGTTCCTTTCTCTTTGGAGTGTTACAAGCTGTTAATGCATAGATAAGATCCCTGAAGTATCAAAGATTAAAGTCTCAAAACCAGAAATATTCTTTATAAAAGTTATCACTTGTCCATGCCCCCCTAAAACGGTTCATTTAAGCACGCCCCAACTTTTCTACATCATAGTGTGAGTTTATTTTCAAACACCGTCCAAATGTTTACACAAAGAACGAATGCGGAGCTATTATTCTGGCTGTAGTGTTGCTGCAGGCGCCATGTTCTGGAGACGCTGTGCATGGTGAACGTGAAATTACTTTGTTTGTGCTTCCAAAAGAGGACTCAAATAGAAATCAGTGTTAAGTTGTGTTTACAACACAGTTCAACACAAATATTAGAGTGTGTTCAGCACATTTACAGGGGAAATTACTCCTAAAACCTGGAGAGCAGTCTATGCTGGCTGTGCACAGAGACTATAAAGTGGAGCAATTCTAGCTCTGCAAGAACAGTCTGCTGCTTCTGACTCACAACCTTTAACTAAGCTACATTTTCTCATTTAAAGAACCTGCTACTTACTATTCAAACACGAGTTTTATGCAGTTGGTTGTCGTTTCTCTGATCACGAATGCACAGCGCACTGGATAGCTGGCCAATCAGAGCACACCTTGCTTTTTTAGAACAAATAGCTTTGAACAAATTGATGTGTTTCAGGAAAACGGACTTAGAGGAGAGCACATTGCATTAAACCATATATACAAAATAATGTTCTTTTTTGACAACATCATATGACCCCTTTAAAAGGTGAAACACATTACAGTACATTGTCAAAAGGCCTGGAGGGTCTTGGATGTTGCAAAACTGTATTAACTAAGTCATATGAAGCTTACCAGAGAATTCCCTTTTAATGTTGGACAGGTTAGCAGGGCACGAGTTACTGATAGAGATTCCCGGAGGCGGCATACCTGGGTTACTGTACATGTCCAAGAGGTTCGCTGACACAGGGATCTAAAAACACAACAACATGTATATCTCTGACTTTTTTGTACTTTTTGGAGCTCACGGTGTGTGTTTTGCCTATGACATGAGAGTGAGTAAATGAAGACTATACACTGTTCCTCTGCAGACAGCAGTCACACAGACATTAGACCAGGTGTTGATAGCTGGATCGCACTGCTTTTTGCTATACTGACACCAGCCACAGCTTGTGTGAGATGCTTGTGTGAGATGACAGAAAGAGACAAAGTCTCACCAAGTTCACTGCTATTATAAAAATACACTTGAGTCACTGAAGTTCTGAAGTTGTAGACAATGTTGGGGAAAGTTACTTTTTAATTGAGTCAGTGTGGAAGAACTTAACTGGTCCAAGTATTAATCCCAGCTGAACACCTCGGGTGTGACTTTACATGCAGACCTTGAGCCAAAAACTCATCACCAAACACCAATAACTTACACTCTATGGACAAAGATATTTGGAAAAGGCACTTGGAAACATAATTCATGTTTTTAAAAACTGCATTTTAATCTCTGTGGCAACAGTTTTGGAGGTGTCTAAAATTGTCTGTTTTTTGTGTGTTTGTTCTTAAATTTGTTTTTTTGAAACAATCAAATATAATCAAATTTCATTTAATTGTTTTTTTGCAAATAAAATTAAATATTTACATATTATTATATTACTACTGTTTTTTTGTTTGCAAAATTAAGTAAAATAAATTAACACAAGACAATTAATATTTTATTATATTTAAAGCAAAATGAAAAAAATACATATTTAATTATATTACTACAATGTTCTTTGCAAAATAAAAGATTAAAATATCATATTTGTTAAATCTAATTATATATTAAAATATTTCATTATATTAAATGTATTGCAAGAAAAAAATAATGCTACACTTTGTCTTTTTGCAAAAA
>JAUMHQ010000089.1:2456948-2468933 GCA_032361165.1 Enteromius paludinosus | reverse complement strand
GTTATTGTTCTTAATGTGAAGGGGGGCTTCAGATTTTGAGTTTTTAGACTTGGGACAGTAAGCAACCTCCTAGCAACCACATAGCAACACTGAGAACCAACGTGAACCAGAAACATACTGTATAGCATGCGGTCGAGTTTGTAATAACAAAAATCAAGTTATCTACTTGCTTAAATTATAAGATTGCATGATTAGCAATTATTAAACAAAGACAATTCAAATACAAACAATTCTGGTCGCTCTTTATTTTTTAGGAACAATTCTCACTATTAACTAGGGCTGCATGATATTGGGAAAAAATTACATTGCGATATATTTTTTTCCTGCGATATATATATATTGCGATGTGTACAAATTTATTTATGTTCATCAGGTGTTTTGAACTGCTTAAAAATCAATTGCATTTGTTGTACAGCTCTGGGATGGCAATTTGAGAAAAATAAGTGCGCGACGGCAAAACATAATGCTTGTCAAGCATCAAGCGAGCGGATCATGTTTGTAAAACCCTGCTTGGTGACCGTGTTTATTGGTACCATGTCTTTCGCAAGGTGAAATGAAATAGCATAAGTGACATCTTTAATGTCGCTTACAGCCCTTCTCGTAAGACGGCAAACGCATCCGAAATATTTTTTTCTGATCTGGTTTTGCATTCGTCGTACAGTACTTTGTGGTGCAGACTTAAATGGTCAAAGAAATTTGTAGTGTTTCCACGAGTTGTGGCAACAACTGCCAGGCACTCCCGACAAAGCACATGTGTTTGGTCAGCATCATCCTTTTTGTATCCAAAATACTTCCATATGACCTTCATTGCATTTCTTTTTGCGACCAAATCTTCCATTTCGGCGCTTTTCTCCCGTCCCGCGCTCAATTCGCCATGCGCAAGGTGCTTCATGCAGGAAGTAGGTGAAGCAACGTGTGCTTAGTAGTTTTTAAAGAACCCTTAAATATGAATGAATTACTTTAAATTAAGCAAATATAGATCCGTGAATAGAAAGTTTAGAAATATAGAAAGTACATTTTTAAACATAATTTTTTCTTTTTTTTTTGCCCTGTATCGATGTGACTACTGTGCATGCATGCTGAAATGATGTATCGTGCAGCCCTACTATTAACTAACTAATAACTCCTCATTTGCTGTGTATTGATAGTTAGCAAGGTGTTAGGTTTAGGTATGAGATAGGGTCAAGGGATGCAGAATATGTGTTTAAGTACTAATAAACAGTAATATGCATGCTAGTTAATAGAGCTTTGGTCATTAAAAGTATTACCACAATTCAAATATAGTAATGTATCAAGCAACATGAAACAATCAAACTGCGAATAATAAAATGCACATTGTTATTAAATGTAATAAATAATATTTTATGACATTCACATAGAAAACGGTTATAATAATATTTCGTAAAAATATTTTTTTTTTTCAAGTAAATATAGCATTGGTGTACATAAGAGACTTCTCAGGGCAGACCTTCCGAGTTTTCTCTTGAAATAAGAAGTGTTTATGCTCAGCATGGCCTGAAGGCATGGACTGGAGTCAGAAGTTAAGGAACTTAAAGTTTCAACCATAAAGCTACAACAATTCCACCCTAAGGCAAGAATTAAGCACATGTGCATACTTTTGAATGGCATCCATAAACAATCATGAGGCTTTATAAATAATTTGTTCAAATGGCCATTTATGGTTGAGCCAATGCAACGCAATTAACCACAGCTCACTGAATGCTCTGTGTGGTGCTAATAGAGCTTACTTATAAAGTAAAATTGTTTTGAGATGCTAAAATCTTGGGCATCAAATTTAAAATCAGTCCTTTAGCAAAAGATAAGTCTGCTATTATTCACTCACCACAAAAGTTGCAGATGCGATTTGTCTGCACATCCAACTTTTCAAATATCGTTGGGTGGTGTCTCGTCAGGTTTGATGACAATAGCTCACACATGCTTGTCTTGTGATTAACGTTAAGCCTGGAGCAGCAAATCTTGATGTGCCACATTTTATTGCTCGCAGATGAATTTCTTCAGTTATTTTTGGTGCTTTACAGCTCAGATATTCTGTTAAACTTCTGCTAAATTAATGTTTGGTTAAAGGGTTAATTCACCCAAAAATTTCAATTCTGTCATTAATTACTCACCCTCATGTTGTTACAAACCTTGTAGACCTTCATCTTCGGAAAACACAAATGAAGATATTTTGAGCTCTCTGACCCTCTCATAGACAGCAATGGTCTACATGGTTTGTAACAACATGAGGGTGAGTTATAATGACAGCATTTTCATTTTTGGGTGAACTAACCCTTTTAGTTGTGTATTACATGAAGCTGAGTAAATTATGCATTTCCTGAACTATACTCAATTAAATCACATATGTGCATACTGAAGTCCCAAATCCTAAGTTAAATAACAAACCACTTCCTGTGGCTGAAAGTTTCTCAAACATGTTTTTTGTTAAAGGACACACTCAAGCAATTGAGAGGGCAAAAGGCAAATAACAAAGCTTGGCCTTCTTCGCCTCGTCTTAGCTCGTCTTGTGTGCTGGTCTTTGCCGCCGGCTAGATATTGTCACAAGAACACGCTCCTCGATGCTGAGACAGCAAGAATGAGACACACTGTCTGGAGTTTAGAAGATGCTCCAGTGCAAAGCTGAACTATCATGTTGCATGTGTTTAAAAATGTTAGACATAGAACATAAACATAGACAAGACTGTCATTGATTCGCTCGTTTGCTCTAGTCTAGGGGTTCATACTAGCAGTCAAAAGTCTGGAATAATTCAGTACTAAAAGCGGTGTCTTATGCTTACCGATGCTGTATTTATTTCTTTACTCCATCGTTACACGATCATTCAATATGCTGATTTTCTACTCAAGAAAACTTTCTGATTATTATCAATGTTGAAAAGAGTTGTGCTGCTTCATATTTTTGTGGAAACTGTATGACAGAGTGGTTCAAAAGTAAGAATAAAAAAAATTATAAAAAGAGAAGTAGAATTGCTCCAGCATAGGCTACTCTCAATCCTCTCTAAATGCGCTGAACACACACTAATATTTGTGTTGTACTGTTCTGGAACATTGTTGTAAACACAACTTAACACTGATTTCTAATTGTTACCTCTTTTGGAAGCACAAAAAAGTGGTTTTACTTTTACGACGATACACAGCGTCTCCAGAACATGGCGCCTGCAGCAACACTACAGCCAGAATAATAGCTCCGCCTTCTTTTCTTTGGGTAAATATTTGGGCGGTGTTTAAAAATAAATCCGCTCTGTGACGTAGAAAAGTGGGGGCATGTTTAAACGAGTCATTTTAGAGGGGCATGTATAAAAGTCATTACTTTTATAAAGTAAATCTCTGGTTTTGAGACTTTACAGATCTTCTTTGTGCACCAAGACCTCGTAAGACTACTTAAAAATGTTATCAAAATTTTATACCGCATCATACTGTATGACCTTACTAAAAATCTTACTGAACCCAATCTCGCAAAATATAAAAAAAAACGAACATATCCATGGATAAAAACACATTTTAAATGCATGGCAAAACTAGTAAAATATCTTTGTACTTTTAGTTTTTGATATTCAGACTCTGTTGCATTTGAAAAAGTAAAAAAAGAGCACATCAATCAAGAACGACACCCTACACTAAGAAAATAAAAGTAAAAAAGCTGTCACTGGGGCAGTAACTTTTCAAAAGGTGCACTTTTGTAGCTTTTAGATACTTACATTTTAAGTACTAATATGTACCTTTAAGGTACCAATATGGACACTTTAATCTAGCAAAGAAGTGAAAAAAGTTTGAAGCAATTGATTTCATTGATTAAAGATAAAAATGTTAATTCTACCATCACTCATTATCATGACATTCAAAAACAATTTTTGGTTTTTAGACAGTGAACACAAAGGAACATTTTTTTAACAGATTGTCCAGGCTGCTCTTATCCATTCACTACAAACAAATGGAGACTGAAGCTGTTGGGCTTCAATAATTGCATTAAATCCATTGTTCACTGACGAGCTGCGCAAAACCATGTTCATTATCAGCTCGTCATTGAAACACGGCTGTGTGTAGTATATACAGCTCAATGTGAAATCACGGACCTGATGGCATTTACCGCTGATTACAGGACCGGCTTTACTGACAAAATGCACAAACATATCGGCCGATCCGGATCGGGACATCCCAAATAAAAGTATCCCCACTGACTCGTATGCTGTAATGTTCTCTAAGTTTTCTAAACACATACCAAAAGTGTTGTATGCATAGGTAAAGAAATAAAAAAAATCAAGTTACTATACACTTTTCCTTAAGAGTAACTACATAGCACTACTGATGATGGTGATATTATTAGAAGCAGATTTGGATTATGACACAATGTCAACGGTTTCACAGACTAGTACAAACTATGTTTAAAACCTCCCTTTCACTGAAACAGTATTAGTCGGCGCCAAAAGTCAAAACCATAAGCTGTGTCGCTAAACGTATTTTGTGTTTTTTCTTTGAAATATTGTGAACAGGCAATGGTGAAACTGATCCCTCGGCTATGATCCTACATCCCACTTTTCCAGCTTGTTTTCCCTCTTCCCAGCGTTAAATATGTGCTGGAATGAAACGACTGCTCCTAATTACAGGCATTCTTCGCTGAATTAGGGTTCGGTGTGTGCTAAGACTGTTCTTGCCTTTGTCTCGCTCCCAAACCTGATCCTGTACTTATTTCTGAAAAGATCAAAGGTCACTTGGCTAATTAGGGGCCAATCAGTCTTTAGACAAACTCATCTGAGCTTAATGTTTTCACTTTTCAAGTCCAGCGGCTCTGCCTGGTACACCTAAGCTAATTTCGTATCGCTTTGGGAAGCCAGTCAGAGACAGCCAGTCTCAAAGCATTCTTTTTTCTGCTTTCTTTTGATCGTTTGCTGTTTTATTCTCATAGAAAAAGAAAGGAAAAGCTTTAATCTTCTCTTGTATAACAGGAACTTGTAAAACTTCAAATCTGTCATTTATAGATTTTCAAAGGCAGAAATGTATCAAATGTATCTTAGTTTAAAGTGGATTCAGACATTTTATTCCCAATCAATTGCACTTTCTCTTTTTTCTAACATTTTGTTTTTACTATACATTTCTATATTTTAAAGTCTCTATTCATTCTTTCTATATTTTTCTGAATAATTTTACTATACTTTTAATTTTCTACAAATTTTTCTTCTCATTTGTTTCTACTTAGATACCTTTACTTTAGCTCTAAGTTTAAGTTCAAACATAAACATAGTACATTTCACATTTTAAACAAAAACTGTTGTGTGAGAACGAAAATATGGGAGCATTAATTGCTTCATAAATATCTCTAAGGTGTTTCAGCACAATTTGAACAAAATAGAAACTGCAAAGAACAAATTAATTAACATCACACCTAAGTATAAACCCATCTTTCTGTTTAAGAAAATGTCTGACTTTTAATTGCTACTCATAAAAAAGTGTCTTAGTTTTAATCCATTTATAAAGTTCTGCCAGAAAACTTTAATTCAATTTAAAATTAGGTTCATTTATAAAATACACATAAGAAAAAAATGTAATAGTTAAAAGGGGAAGCTTTAAAGTGGCAAATATATAACAATTAGACTGATTATATTAAGATTATTATTATTCCCAATCAATTGCACATTCTATTTTTCTAAAATTTTGTTTTTACTATACATTTCTATATTTTAAAGTCTCTATTCATTCTTTCTATACTTTTCTGAATTATTTTACTATACTTTTAATTGTCTATTGATTTTTCTTCTCATTTGTTTCTACTTAGAAGTATAATAAATATATTTAGAAAAGAGTAGTTAAAAATATACTAAAGTATTCAGTGTAGAGAAAATGAGTAGAAACTTAGAACTATAGTAAAAGTTTTTGTACAATTTTTTCTGCACAATTCTAAATATTTGCTACTGTAAGTTTTTTCTATACTTTTCTAAATACTTTAACTATATTCTTGTTTCTACTCTATTTTTCTACACTTTTCTAAATACTTTAACTTTATTTGTTTCGACATTTTTCTAAATAGGATTACTATATTTCTAATTTTCTTCTAATTTTTCTAAATACTTCTACTATGTTTCTAAGTTCTGTTTATTATTTCTTGTTCTCATCTGAGCCTTTATATTTCTTTTTATCTTTATTTACGTAGTTAAGTATTTGATGTACAACTTTTATTGAATGTCTGTGAAATATATTGGCCTAAGCATGCTATGATTTCATATAAAATGTAATATGGATAAAATATAAACTAAAGTTTTCAGGATTAGGGCCAAAAATCCAAACTAAACTGGCAAAGGAATTCAATCCCTTTAATCTCTTAAACTGTCTCCCCTACTCATTTAAGAATGAACAGAAATCAAAAGGGAACCATTTTTCAGAGACTTTTGGCTACAAAGTTACAAACTATGCTACTGTGCCTACACCTAATTTAATAGGCACAGTGAATAACTCAAATATGCATTATTTCTGGTCTGTACTGTATGTATTGTTGCTAAAACCAAAAAGGCAGTGGTAAGACATTGTTTGTGGTAAGATGAAGGCATGTGTTCGGATTGAAGGCAGTGTGTTTTAATCGTTGACAGCCGTTCGATGGGTTGAATGACCAGCACATCATCAGCTTAGCATAAGTAACGACTGACTGAACATAAATACTACGTTAAGGTTACGGAGTACATGCTTTTTTATCCTTTGATATAAGCCACACAAAATCAGACACTAATGTATGAGTTGTTTTCAAACACGACTAAGTTGATTCAGCTAGGTTTCAACAGGATATTTTTTCTTCATTTCCCTTTTTATTAAACATTAATATTCTATCTTGTTGCTCAGTTAATTTGCACTGGAATTTAGAAATTAGTGTTTACAAAACAAATCATGAATTACACTATGCCTACAGCATAAAATATTAAAAGTACCATGCATTATTATTATTAAAGATATTGTATTTGGATCAGAAAGCTATAGTAGCATGCTGGGTGGTCTTAATTTGTGTGATTAGCTTTTGTTGACAGGGGAGTGTCAAACATAAATATAGTACATTTCACATTTTGAACAAAAACTGTTGTGTGAGAATGAAAATATGGGAGCATTAATTGCTTCATAAATATCTCTAAGGTGTTTCAACACAATTTGAACAAAACAGAAACTGCAAAGAACAAATTAATTAACATCACACCTAAGTATAAACCCATCTTTCTGTTTAAGAAAATGTCTGACTTTTAATTTCTACTCATAAAAAAAGTGTCTTAAATTCAATTTAAAATTAGGTTCATTTGTAAAATACACATACGAACAATTGTAATAGTTAAAACAGGAAGCTTAACAGTTAGACAGATGATATTAAGATTAATTTATAAAATACACCTAAGAAAAAAACATAATAGTTAAAAAACTGAACTGAAGTGGAAGAATGTACAATAATTAAATGCAAAATATGACAGAAAAATCTAGCATAAAAGAACAATAACATAGACTTGAATAGGACTGTAAGAAAGTGTAATATTGTCTATGAACTTTGTGTCTGAACTTAAAAAATGAACCAGAACACGTTAGAGACCTTAACATAGGTTTAAAAAAGAAAACAAAAAGAGACCAAACACAAAGTCAAATAATCATGCAATTTCACTATTATCAATGCTATTTGAAAAATCAATACAGCTGAAAATTTTAGCACCAGAATAAAACAGCCATCAACACACATGACTGTTTCCCATCAGATACAGCTGATAGCAAAGCACTTACTTTCCCCTGATAAATAACCAAATGTAACATAACGGCTCTTACCCAGTGTCATTAGCAGCCCGAGTCCTTTGGGATGCTGCAGATTTAGTTGTAATTATCACAGTCTGTGCACAATAGCACAGAAATCAGTAACAGTCTATAGTTCCGCAGACTAACAAGGAATCAAAGCTATGAAAAGATTTTGAATGTAGCTGAGCAAATAGGATTAAAGATGGCTAATTCCAAGAGGCTGGAGCACAGCATGCATTAAAGAGGAATTCTCTGGGGAAAGATAATCCCCATATGCGTTTTAACACACTTCACTGTCCCCTACACACCCCGCTCCCTCCCTCCCTCATGGACAGTATCATAATCAGACACGCTTGAGCTGAAAAAGACTCAAGTTGAAGTCGAATTGAGCAGTCAGTGGCGAAGAACAAATGCATTATATGCTAATGCCAGCATAGCCAAAGCAGGGAAAGTTGTGGAGAATGTCCGCATAGAAAACATGATCAACTGAGGCTTTGCTGTGAAATCTTCTTCAGCTCTTCGCTTTCCCACACTGTTACGAACCAGTACGTGTCAGAATTCCTAACACAATGAAAGAACACGCTGCATTCTCTGGAGTCTCCACAGAGGGCGCTATAGCAAGGATTGGTGTCTTTCTATGTGCGGTTTCCATTTATGGTTAAGCTTTTTGTATTTTTTGGTAATTGGGAAGCGCAAGCACAAAAAAAATATAAGTGTATTTTATAATTGTATATTTTCACCCAGGATAATAGTCGTTACTCTGTATGCCTTCTTTTCAGTTCTTGTGGACTTGTGAAACGCCATTGCCCAAATACCCGCTAATTTTCAAAATATTACTGTTATTGTGACACAAAGTGTAGTTTTTCAGGCGAGAATGTAGTTGTCAAATCAAATAGGGTGTATTTGATATGCTGATTTCGTAGCCGCAGGTGATCACCAGGCGCTCAGTGCTTATGTATCCGCTGAGAGCAGCCTCAAGCTCGACTAGTCCCTTAGACATTTACCGCTGGCTCTGACATCTCTGTAGTGATTAAATACGAAAAACTTTGTTTTGTTTTGGCTAACGTAATATTTAACAGGCATTCGTAGTCTCATGCATCTTTTGTTTGTTTCTGGTCATACAGTTTTGGCTAAGCACAAAGTAATATATTAAAATTTTATATATTTATTTTGAACTTAACCGTAGTACAGCGCTGACTTCGTTTGCTTTTGTCTTTATTTCATCTTAAGCCTCTTATATTTTCATAACGGCATTACGGTTCATTAAAAATTGTCAGGCTTTATCGTCAGTTGCTTTGTTCCCTCATACACCACGCCTAACAACATGTAAGGTACCGATGACAATGGTACCGTACCGAATTGTACCATAATGTACTGTACTGACCCGTACTGCTCAGTGGGAACAAGCCATTACAGTCTAGAGTTAGTAGACATGTAGATGCAAATTAATGAGAATTAGTTGAAATGTAGTTACAAAGTTATTTAAGTTAGTAGAATATCTAAAGTGGACTATTACAATTTCAGTTTTTGAAAATTGTAATATTTTACAGTACATTTAAGTTCAGTCTGACAAACATTCTCAAAATCCTGAAAATCATGCTGCTTGTTTTTTCAGATTCATATTTCATGTTTTTACAGGTTGTTATATTGCTGTACACTAACTTTCCATTGCATCGCACTCAGTGCACTTTTTAAACTGAATAAGATCAGTAGCAATTTGAGCCATTAATGCTAACATTTACATTTACATTTACATTTATTCATTTAGCAGACGCTTTTATCCAAAGCGACTTACAGGTGGGGAAAAACATGCTTAGAAAGTGCAGCAACTACAACATGAAAGGGAAATTGAAGTAAACTGGAAGAGCAAAAATCCTGGAAAATCCCAGGAGGCCGTTTCTGGCCTGTGTTACCTTCAGCACTTCCATGGGCACCTGGGTGGCGCTGGGCAGGCCGGTGGGGACGCTGACGTTGATGGCGGGGCTCTGGGTGATGGAGGACTGTGCGTACGCTGAGCTCTGCCGTCTCTGCTGCTCTCGCCGCTCCTGCTCTTGGAGCTGCTCGCGCATCAGCTGCTGGCGGAGCAGGATACGAGAGGTCACGGCCGACGAGCCCAGCGGGGGCTTAGAGGAGCCATGCTGCTGCTCAGATGGATTACTGCAGTCAGACAGACCCACAGACACAGAAAGAGAGAGTTTACTCAGGGAGGAAAGAGGGGCTCTGTAGAGGGACAGTGTTTGGTACACTTGGTGCTGGATAATTCAATTATTTTGAGATCCTGCTAGTGGTTTATTAAGAAGCGTAATGAGTTTGACCACAGGGATAGAGTTGGATAGGAAACATGGACACTACTGGGACAACGCTAAGCTAAGACAAGTATCACTACTATACAAACCCCAAAGTATTAAACTTTGGTGCATAACTTGCTTATAATGATTTAATTTTTTACCTTTAAGTAATGAAAATCCCTCAGACTTACACTAAGAAAGGCCAGTAAGCAATCACCTAGCAAACCTTTTATGGCCAATCTTAAAAAGACAACACAATAAAAACAGAATGCACACAATCACAGAGCAATGTGAAAGAAACAAAAACCCACTTTAGCATACTTGGAAAACAAAATGTATTACAAAGCACATTATGAATAGTTATAATGGATAAATACCCTTTAATAACCTTTTATAATGCATTATACATAAAGGTTTTAGAGGTTTATCAAATATATTAACTGTAAGTGCAATGTTGAATAACACTGCAAATAAACAAGTTCCTAAGTTTCCTACAAGTGCACACATTTTTTTTCTTACAAGTGCACATATTTTTTAAGAAGGTTAGTAATCACCCATGGCATCCTACAACATCATGTAAGCATATTTTCATAGGCAAACATTTTCTTTAGAAAATGCTAAATATTTGTTTTCCTTCTATCCATGGTAGAGTGTACAAGATCTGAGGAGGAAATGGAAATGGGAAATGACGCAAAGTGGTTTTAAATTTGTACCACAGTTCAACATGTTGAAGCAAGCATGCAAACCGCTCCAAAATTCTTTTTTTTTATTGCACAGACATTTTGCCTATCCTTGTTAATGTGCGGTGTGTAGCTGATGTGTGTAGAGTAATCACAGAACTGGGCTGGACCTTCCTGACGCTGATTTAACGTGACGAATCATGACAACGATTCAAGCAAATCTTAGCCTTATATGACTCTCTTTCTCCCTAGAAAAGCAATTTCTGAAGGTGGAAACCAAATTAATGCAACAAATCTGGGCTTCCTCTACATCAGCTGATGTTTTGAATTTTGTGGCTGTTTATGTTTTCTTTCTCCCACAGTTTTCTCCCATGATTTCGCCATCCGTTTCTTCTAAAGCACCGCAAAGATCCTAGTTCCAGCTGACAAATGCAGAGGATCTTACACAATGCTCCCTCATGCACTTTCAGTTCTCCTCATTATTCAATAGAGGAACTGCTCGCGCCAAACGACCAGAAACCTAGACAATGTGCAGAAGCTGTCGAGATGAGGCCCTCTCTAGCCGCTGATCCTTTTGATGCGCCCACCGCCAAGCAGCCAGCCAATCCAGCTGTGCAGTAATCGCTCTAATTAGCCTGTCTGGCCCTGTCAAATGCCAGTCTACAGCACTTGCTTAGCATTGTGGTTTAAACACATGTAATCTCATTGACCACCACTTTACATTTCTGTTTCTGACAGACATATTAAGAGGCCATTGTTCATTAGAGTTACACCTCAAGTAGCAACAACAATTTTAATTGACCACAAATATATATGACAGACAGACAGATAAGATAGACAGACAGATAGATAGACAGATAGATACAGATAGACATATAAGGACGGGTGGACAGACAGATACAGACAGACAGACAGACGGACAGAAAGACATATAGGGACGTATGGACAGAGAGATATAGACAGACAGATAGACAGACACAGATAGCTAGATAGACAGACAAACAGACTGACGGACGGACGGACAGACGGACAGACGGACAGACAGACAGACAGACAGATAGATAGATAAACAGACAGACAGACATATAAGGACGGATGGACAGATGGATACAGACAGACAGACAGATAGACAGAGACAGACGGACAGAAAGACATATAGGGACGGATGGACAGACGGATATAGACAGACAGACAGACAGACAGACAGACAGACAGACAGACAGACAGACAGACAGACAGACAGATAGATAGATAGA